>CANSNZ010001330.1:0-122872 GCA_947646795.1 Beta lomatogona
TCTCGAATATATCGGGAGCGAGGCTAGCTCATTAACACCCCAGTTGAATCACATGTGACATGGTGGCATATCACCTCAACTGGATATAGCGTGGCAGAGTCTTCAAAAAAGTTACACATTCTAAATATACAATGGATAATTTAAATCATATAAGACGTCTCCCTAAGTATCAAAATTCAAATTTAATTGGAAATCACTAGTGTTGTACAATTATAGAAATAAATAATACTTTCTAATTCTTTTCTTTTGCAACAATAACCACTTTGGGTAGTTTCACATCTATTGTAACAATTCCACTTTTGGTTAAAAAATCAACTTTAGTTGACAATATTGCCCTTTTTTTTATTTTCCTAAAACCATCATTAAATACTCACTTTGTCTTATAAAGTTGCTTTTACTTCATTAAGGATTTATTTCTCTCCTACTCTAGTTGATTAAAGGGGTACTTTTATACTAAACTACCCACCTTTTTTCACTTCCTTAAAAATTGTATCCAAATCCATTGTTCACATAGAAAAAGAACGGAGAAAGTATGATTTTTTAACAATCAAATTATAAAGGTGGTGTTCTTATCAAAAGAATAAAAAAAAAAATTATTAGGGGGTGTTGAGTTAAAGGTTTTAGAATGGAATGAAATAAATGCTTTTGGTTTAGGTAAACAAATGCTACTAGAGTGGGGGTAGTAAAACAAACTACTTTTACGGAATTAAAATTAGAACACAAGAAGATTACAAGATATCTTCCGACATAATTTTAAGAATTAGGGTTAACCTTTAGTTGGTTGGATCTCCACCTCACGCTTGTGACAAGGGTTCAATGCTTTGTCTCTTCTGTAAGGTGGGATCCCCAATTCCTCTCCCCAACTTAGGGAAGGGATATTCATCGTACCTCTAAAAAACAAAGATTACAAAATAAAGATAAATACAAGAAATGCCTTATAAGATATAAGAACCTCAATGGCATATAACTGACTCAAAACATGGAACCCAACATGATATTCACGAAAACCTACATACGCTTTTTCTTTTATACCCCGTAATATGAGACATAAAAGACGTAACACTACCTTAGCTTGGAAAACAAATCACCATATTATAACTACAAATCGTGTAACAAAGATTTTGTTTGGTTGGACGAAAATATTTTAAGGAAAATTGTTTTTCCATGAAAAAGCATTTTTCGTGGGAAAGCAATATCGTATACTATATTATTAGTTTTCCTTTGTATGATTTCCTTAAGGAGATCTTTAAAGAGAAGGAAATTGGATTGGAGGTGAGATGATGGAGGAAGAGAAGGAAAGAGAAAGGTAAGATATAGGGTGAAGAATGTGCCATTCCTTATAACATGTTTTCTATCCTTGGAAAAACTATTTTCCCTGCTTTACAAACCAAATAAAGGTAAATGAGAAAAACACTTTTTATGAAAAACATATTCCACCCAACCAGATGCCATTTTGTTATAAAAACTGGACTTGTTGAAGCAAGACCCTGTTAACTAGTTAATAAGTAAACTTTGAACACTCTTAATTCAAATCTCAATGCGTAGACAGATATAGTTTCGAGTTAACAAAGTAGAAAGCTAGGGGTAAAAACTAAAGAAACAAGGGTGCTCCATATATCAAACTTACCATACGAAACTTTCGTCAAGGCACAGACCTCAATTACACGTTATCGGAAGCAATACCATGAGATATGAAATAAAAATATGTACGCTAATCATCATCATCATCATCATCATCATCTTCGAAAGTACAAAAAAAAAGTGCTTATTGCATCATGTATACAAAATTTCGAAGGAGGCAAAGACAGCACAGAAAAAGCAGAAACTCTTGCTGCTGAATCTAGTGCAAATTAGCCTTAAAGTTTGTGCTGTTCTTAAAGGAGTGGAGGAAGAAACAAAAGATTCATCATTAACAGACTCATAAAATGCTTAGGAAATTCAAAAGTGTCCTTGACTTGTAAGGACGCGTACTTCTACCTAGTCATCTTCTGTGTCAGTGAAGTCTAGCAACAAACTGCGTGCATGAACCTCTCTTCACTCTTTGCAGCCTTCTGATCTACACGGTGTAATGTTGCTGAATGGTGTCGATATCTAATCCTTTGAGTTTCACAACAGACTCAACGTGGCCTTTCAAAGTGTGCAACTCCCTCAGCCTGCATTCATAAATTATATGAAACTGTTTATATCTAAAAGATTCATGAAACAATTATCATACTACTCATGAGTGTCAGTGTGTCACTGCTGCTACTCTGCTAGATCAATCATTGAAAGTTTCTCCGTAACAGATTAGGCAAAGTGGCAGATGTTGATAAATTTGTTTACGTAGGAATCAATAGTGTTAAATGTGAATCAACTGCATAACTTTATGCATTTGCGTATACCTTTTCAGAATATAGTTCATCCAATACAGGCTATAACAAACCTTGGTTTTATATGATCTCAAGATTGTACTGCATAACTTAGCATGATTTTATCAATCCATGTGATTTCACAAGTCAAATCCGGCTACTGAATCAATAAACACAAAGGGTTAGGTCTTACCTAGAAACTTCAGCCCTCCTCTTTGCTTGTTCAGCAATCTCAGAGAGTTCCCTGTAATTGCTGCTCTCATTGAAAATGGTGGTGGTAACTGCAGGCTGAAGACCGTGCAGGCTTCTTTGTTCAGTCGCCCACTGTGCTTCTCTCTCTTCTCTTCCGTAGTCCTTCTTAGTGGTAAAAGCAGTCTAAGCAAGACAAAGAAACCAATCCAGTAATCAGTAGCAAAACCGACAAAGAAACTGATTATTTTTCCGACTCTAACAGCAATATTTACCTTATTGTCCAGAAGGTTGTTCCAAGCCCTTCCACTCAGCACATAGCGAATGATGAATTTCAGAACATCAAGGGGTATGTAAGTGACCAGGCTGTAAACCCATACAACAAGAGCCCATCCCCATCCCATAGCTTCAATCCTTGCAAAGCGAAAATTGGCATAGACAGCTATGAGAGTCGCTATCTGTTGAGAGTAGCACACCAATATGTTATTACCGTCAGAAAAGCTTTTAGGCAAAGCCAAGGCAGAAAACATGTCTATAATATAAAAAATCCCAGATTTACTACTACTTTGAAAATGAAACGTCCAAACATGTGAATTATATTTACTCAATTAGTTAGCAAATCTGTAAGAGCAGGAGTACAAAGTTTACCAGCTGAGCAACCAAGAAAGCGACACCCAACAGCCACCCTGGGCGTTCAACATACGACCAGCTTCGAGATCGTGTGACAAAAATGAGGGCCTGGCTAATAACACTAACTTGCAGGTATAAGGCTGCCATCATCTGACCATGAGTCAGTTGCTTTACATGAAAGTGGTCCTGCAAAGATAAAGCAGGTATTTGTGGTAAATTTCTGTATAAAATGGAGGAATTCTTGAAGGAAGTGAATAAGGCTGACTGGTGTAACTAATAATTTACCTCGAAGAAGCTAGTGTCTGACATGAGCCAGAAGAACACTACTGTCATTAGCGCCTGGTAACCCCCCAAAACGACACCAGTGGCAAAAATCTCTTTCAACTTCCAGCTATCTGGTAGGGGGGATGGCTTTACTCTGTCCTTTGAAATTGTCATAATTGTTCCTAGTAGCAAATATACCAAGAAACAGAAACCAATGAGATTCTAATGTATATCAATATCTTATGGCCTAATGAATGACATAAGAGTATTCGTTACTCTGCTATTTCTTACCATCATTAAGAATTGCAATGATTAGAACCATAAAAGGAGAGAAGTCGAATTTCCAAATCAGAGCAATGAACATAAAGCCAAACTGCAACATAAAAAAAAGAGATCGTTAACATATGGTCAATGAAGCAGCTAAACCGAATTCTATCAGCACTAGTACAAAGGAACTTACCACAATACGAATGGTGATCGACACTGCATAGATCTGCAAAAAAGTCAAATCCATTAGAAAAAGGAAATAGATATAGCTTGAATCTTAAAAAATCAATCATTATCAGCAAATAGTAAAGTACAAACCGTGTAATTTTTCATCCTCTGGAAGATAGCCCTGCTGGTGAGCACAGCACTGATGATAACACTCAGTCCAGGTTCTGTTAGGACAATATCAGAAGCACTTCTTGCAGCATCAGTAGCATCAGCAACTGCAATTCCAATATCTGCCTTTTTCAGAGCAGGGGCATCGTTGACACCATCACCCGTCATACCACATATATGTTTTTTATCTTGCAATCTCTTCACAATTTCATATTTGTGCTCTATGATGAGGACAAAAGCGAAATTAGCACAATCATACCATTTACAGTAGATAATGATTCTGAAAAAAATCAAAACGTTGGATTTGAATGTTCTAAATAGCTGTAGTAAACAAGCAATCAGAGTTTTCTACGCCGGTAAGCACAAGAGAATCTCAGTTAAAACAATAAGAAAACTATGATGCAGTATCATGAGTGGAAGATGTTTTCCTAGTTACTGGCTTTCTAAAAAAAGCTACTACATACCAGGGAAAACCCCAGCAAATCCATCAGCCTTCTCAATCAACTCATCGACAGGGACACCTGTGACATTTGATTCCTTATCTTGTCCAAGCAATGTAGATGAGGGGTACATGTTGGTCCCCATTCCAAGTCGTCTCCCAGTCTCCTTGGCAATGGCAAGCTGATCACCTGGAGGGGCAGGGGCCATGGATAAGCCAATGAAACAAAAAAAGAACTAGTAATAAACTATGAAAGAAGCACATCATTAGAAACTTAGTATTACCGGTTATCATCTTTACATTCACACCGAGATTTAGAGCTCTAGTAATCGTCTCAGCACTGTCATGTCTGGGGGGATCAAATAAGGGCAATAAACCAACAAACTGCCACGGACCTCCTGGACTTTCTTTTGTTTTCTCTGGTACTTCCTGCAAAACGACAATCAGAAAATGTGGAGTAAAAAAATTAGTGGATATGTACGCTTTATGCACTTAAAGCAATTTACACGAGGCTAGATGCACAGACCTGTCTTGCAACAGCTAGGGATCTCAGCCCACGTCCTGCATAATTGTCAATAACATCATGAACCTTTTTTTTGACATCCGCCTTGCAGCCACAGAGTGCAAGAATCTGTGGATAGATTTAGGACAATGATATTAGAATTTAGAACTTTACCTTTTCTTTTCTCATGTCTAGATTTACAGCGGGAAAAATATTTACCTGTTCAGGAGCACCTTTGCTTGCTCGATGCCAATTTCCATCTGCATCAATGTATGTCAAAGCAGTCCTCTTATCCACAGGGTTAAATGGAAAAAAATGGACCTCTCGGATTCCAGCTCGTGCCTACATTTTTCCAACAATGAATTAGAGTATAGTTGACAATTATGATGACTGTTTATGTGTATGAGATAAAGAGATTATACCTCCTTCGGATCTGCAAGCATCCCTACCATGGCAGCATCAATTGCATCCTGATTTTCAACCCTTGAGGCCCGAGCTGCAAGCAGTATGACATAATCTTTCTCCACTCCCTTTGCAAAGACTTCAACAAGTTTTTTGTCCACAGAGAGCTTGTTCAATGTCAATGTCCCTGTCTTGTCACTGCAGAGTACGTCCATGCCTGCCATTTCTTCGATGGCTGTCATTCTCTTGGTGATGGCACCCTGTTCAGACAGCTTGTGCGAGCCAATGGCCATAGTGACAGACAAGACAGTAGGCATAGCGATCGGTATCCCACCAATCAAGAGAACCAATAAATTGTCAATTCCATCCCGGTACTTACGATGCTGAATGGGGTACATTACTACAACCTCAATCAGCATTCCCACAGCGATTGAACAAATACAGAAGTTACCGATGGATGTAAGCACCTTCTGAAAGTGCCCAACCTGATTAGTGCTGTCAACAAGGTGTGCAGCCTTACCAAAGAAGGTGTGAACACCAGTAGCTATTACAACTGCCTCTAGCTCACCTTGTTTACAAGTTGAACCAGAAAATACCTCTTCTCCAGGATTTTTAGTGACTGGCAGAGATTCTCCAGTAAGAGCAGATTGATCAATCTTCAGAGGATCACCCTCAAGAAGACGAGCATCAGCAGGGACTATGTCTCCTAATTTGATGCTAATCACATCTCCTGGGACTAGTATTTGCGCCTCTTGTTCACTCCATCGCCCATCTCGAAGAATCTGTGTCAAAAAGTAGCATGATTTATAGATAAATTACTGGCAACAGTACAACATTTAAATATTGTACTTCCATTTCTTGCTTACCTTGGTTTTAGGTGCAAGGTTAGCCATAAGTGCTGCTGCTGCATTGCCAGCATTGTTTTCTTCTATGAAACTGATTGTAGAGTTGATCACTAGCAGTACCATAATACCGACAAAATCCTGCCAGTCTGGAGGCCTATGATCACCATTTGCCAAGACAATAGCCATTAAAGCAGCTGCTTCCATAACCCATGATAATGGGTTCCACATAAAGCCAAGAAACTTCAGGAATTTGCTCTCCTGTTGATTCCAGATCAAACAATCAGCCATCAGGTGTGACAAAAGCTTAAATAGATAAACCATAAATTATTGAAAGTAACAGATACTGAACCGATTTCTCTTCTAGCTTGTTTGGGCCAAAAATTTGAAGACGGTTGGCTCCTTCTTCTGACGACAGACCTTCTCTTGAGCATTTTAACTGCTCAAACACTTCCTCTATAGGGATTTTCTCCTGCAAAGCAGATATGTACTTTTGAAATAAGAAAATGCCACTAAAATTGGCTAGAAACACAAGAATGAGTCAGGTGGAATTCGAAATGAACACTAATCTTTATCAGATAGTGACAAAGCTAAAAACCTTGGAAAAAAACAAATCTTCAGTTTCATATGGAGAAGAGGAATAAAGCATAAGGTTATTTCAGACCACCATTGCCACTAATGCATTGCTTTATAATTCAAGTGAGAGCTTTGAAGCATATTATTTCATCTTTATGGTAAACACTTCTATTTATATTAAACAAGTCCCATCTATGAACAGAACTTGATATCAAGTTATATATAATCACACACAAGTACTGCAGATCCAAGCATCACAATTTGCAGCAAACTGGAATACATAATCTTGCGGCAAAATTCTAAACTATTTCTCGCATTAGAATATTGTAGCAACAGCCTATAATGGCGTGCTCTGCAGAATAAAAACAACCAGGAGGTATATTTCGATAAGCTTGTGTTCTTCCTAAACGCATGAACAGCTGATCATCTGGTCCTGTTTCAAGAACTCACGGTCCCTCCAATCTTTGCCTCTCCTCTTTCTACCTCAATAATTTTATTATGATCTTTCTACAAAAGAGGTACAATTGTATACAATACACACCAGGTGCAGCAGATAATTAAATTTCTAGATACTGGCATGATAAGAAGCAAGATACTCGCTTCTCTTGCTTCTGGCTCTAGTATGATATTTTAAACAGATACAAGGCAGAAACCAACTTGTACCAAGCAATGGATCCTCCATGGCTCCATTCCCATAATTTACTATCTAATTCTTTTTCTCCTCTCCCTATCCTTGCCCCCAATAGAACATCTCTAGGATATAGACATATAGTTGGTCTCTAATTCACACTAGCGTTATCACAGGAGAAGATGGACATTCATTGATTTTGTTACCTAATGAATTGGTCAACCTTAAATTGTGTCACAATGCTGCCTCTATAGATAGATTTAGACTGACTAGGTACATGTCTTTAAATCTTCTGTCTACAAAAATTTCATGGAAAGCAAAGCTCAGACGAAACACTCTCCAAACATGGTTACATGCATGAAGAGATTTCGGAAAGAAACCACATAGGTTCAGTTTCCTTTCATTCATGCCCCAGATTCCATTAAGCTTATTTATGTTTTTTAAACAGTAACCTCGTAATATCAAGCAATTTACTTGGAAAGTCACAGAATTCAACATCCTAGATAGGTGCTCAAATGCTTGAGTAACTAGTGCTCATAACTCATGCTATCGAAACAATCATGTTAAAACTAGAACAATATTAACCATGGTTTTGAAATACTATTCACATATAACTAATTTTCATTGATATTTTTTACCAAACTTGAAGCTGATTGATTTTGTATATTCTTATTAGTCCTAAAAGAGAAGACATTTGATGTACACAGGTCAAAATCAGACAATGAACTTAGAAAACCCAATGACAATTTTTTTATCCTAGTGATTTTCCCAACATCATCTACAAGGGTCAAAATTGTAACGCATCATTTCCAAATAAATTAGTGATAAGTTACTGATCCAAAGTTGAATGTATAAAAGTTTTTGTGAAAAGAGAATACTTATCCTTAGATTACGCAAGTCGATAGTACAATACTTTAGTAGTTACAAAGTAAGTGTGTGATGCCAAAAAAACAAAAAAATACAAAGTAAGTGTGTGTATATAGAGATTTATTAACCACGAGCAATGATTGCCAATAGCCAGAAGGGGATATAGTTTTTAAAGAAAAATTATACTTAAAATGCTAGTTACCTAAACAGGAGATAGGAGTTATCTGGGCCCCACATGAATTGAAGTTAAAAGAAATTCTCCACTTCATAGGACAAAACATAGCAAACTCTTTCCATCCTCCAAAACTTTACCCATTTATTGAATTTCTAAAAGAAATCTCACAGAACCTTCTAAAAATTATCAATCTTCAATTACGTACAAACACAAATTATAAAAGTTACTCCCTCCGTCCCATAATATAGTGCTTGTTTCTTTTTTACACGGTCTCCAAGACGTAACTTTGACCTTTAATATCTTCAATTCCGTATTAATAAAAAATATAAAAAGTTGATATTATGAAACTACACATTGAGACGAATCTAACAAGATCCCACATGAATATGTTTTTTTATATATATAAATGAGAATATTCGGTCAAAGATTTTAAAGTTTGACCCACCAAAAATGAAGTAGGCACTATATTATGGGACGGAGGGAGTACTATTTAAAAAATACACATCAGAAACAACTTTTAAAATCTTCGTGATAATACTTTCTTTTATACTCCTATAATTAGTTTGAAAAAATATGTACATTAAAGTTTATTTGAGAAGGGCAAATAGGTAAATTTTTAAGGATGGAGTATATCTAACACATTATTTTTAGTAAGTATTGACCCTATCTGTAACACTTTTTAGTAATTAATAAAATAGAAATTTAACACTTATAACTGGGATTACTTTTAATAAATCATTAAATAAAGACTAAATTTTCATTGTTTTAGTATTTATGACGTTGATATATGTTCTTTTTCTGGACTTCTTAGACTCTTGGTAAAAAATATTTCATTTATAACACTATAAAAAAGTTTAAGGTCTAAAGTACAAAAAGATCAGACCCAATATTAGTTGAGGAAATTCAAAAATTTAAAGTAGCATATTACTCTTCCAAGTATTTCTCTATAACATGACATGACACACCTAATGTTATTTAAAATCCATATTTGACAACTAAGAGGTTGTTTGGTTGCAACCTATTTCCCTTGGAAATACAATTTCCTAGGAAATAGCCTAATGATATTGTGTTTGGTTGGCAAAAGCATTGGAAATGAGAATTCCAAGGAAATGGAAATTCCTACAAAGTGTAGGAAATTATTAACCAACCCCCCCGGTAAATGCAAATTCAGTGTCAATTACAAATACCCATGCTCAACCAAACACACATACTTATTTCCTAGGAAATGGAAGAATGGAATTTATTTCCAATGAATTTAGATTTCCTGTGGGAATTAACTTCCCATGGCAACCAAACGACACCTAAGTTTTCTCAAAATACATATTGGTAAAGATGTACAATATTCTTCTAATTACTGCATATAGTACAGTATTACTTTAATGATATTCTTTTTTGATAATTTTTTTTCAACAAGAATATATGCCTCTATATCATGGGATATATGGTGCCACCTCTTTCTTTTTTCTTTTTTATGTGAAAAATGCTTCTTATCCTTGCATAAGTGCATAAACAAGGCCATAACGAATATCTATGCAAAAGTATGATTTAATAATATTCCATCTAATAGTATACTAAACATATACAATTGCAAAAGCAATAGAAGAATTTCCATAGGTCCGTTGTACCACACGTTAATACAACTAGGGTGGTCTTAAAAAGATTGGGGGTCTATGCTGATTATTGACAATAAGTTGTTAAAATTAAATTTATTATGTATAATTATAAAATATAAATAATACATATTTATATTATTATCATACTATGTTAATTTTTAACTAAAAAGTACGATCTCTAAGTAAGGCAAACCTAACAAGATCCTACATGAGTATGTTATTTTTATATATTAATGAGAATATTTAGTCAAAGATTTAAAAGTTTGACCTCTAGAAACGAGTACTGGACGAGGGAGTAAAATAAATAATAAATTTGAAATTTTGATACCTAAATTAGAGGACCTAGTCTTTGCATGCTCTCCTCAAGATCTTTAATCAACTTTATTTGGGTAATTATTATTGTTTAAATCTGACCATGCATGCATGCACACTCACAAGCAAAATAATAACAATATTAAAACAAACACTATCAATTTACTCCGATAATTTGGCCAAAATAAACTCAATAGTGTTAGTAGAATCCTTTCTTCATACGTAATCATATATTTTTGTTCAAAAAAAGAACAATCCGTCCGATAATTTTGCAAAAAGCGGCGCAAAACAATAATCTAGCAGATTTTTAACCTAAATAAAAGTTTCAATTTCATAAGGATAATTATTAATCGCTTCATTTTAATAAATGCTAATAATCACTCATTACGATTTTTTTTCATTTACGCATAAATTTAAAATTGTAAGAAGGAAAGAGAAAATTATACCAGATCAACATTTTCATTCTTAATCTCTTCAAGGCTCGAAGGCCCGCCTCCGACCATGTTTTCGCCGGAAAAATCGCTAACGACTCACTGAGTCGTCAACTCGCTTCAAGCAAATCAACTGGAAATCGAACTGAAACAAAAAAAAAAAAACGAGAGAGAAAAAAAAGTGAGTAAAAGTAAGCACTAAGCATATATGAAAGATTATGAAAAGAATAAGAAAAAGAAGGAAAATCAATGGAGGAAATTATGCAGAATACGCACTGTATTGTTTTTTTCTTCTGTTGGTGATTCTCTCTCTAGTGGCACGTTTTTGAGTGGGAGAGGATTCGGGGAGAAAGAGGAGTGCAGGTATTTATACTAAAGGGTGAGGGTGGGACCTACTTGTGTTATGTTATTCGCTTTTGCTTTATGCGCTGCTGCGTTTTCAATCTCCTCCTATTTTGCTGGGTTTTCACTTTTCAATCTTTCTTTTATCACTATCTACGAGTCAAAGTTATTTAGATAAAAATCAAAACCCCATCCAATTTAAACTGAATTAGTAATTTAGATTTGAACTAGGTTTAGATTGGATTTGGATTGAGTTTTTTCTTTTTGAAAAATCGGATTGGATTGGATTGAGGGTAATTGGATCCAAAAATCTAAATTATCCGAATAGTAAATAGGCCCTATATTTTATACTACCTCTGTTTCTTTTTAATAGTTATCCTCTCACTTTTGACACTATTCACAATTTTCACTTTGACTATCATTTGTGATTTATGGGTAAGAGAAAATATAGTCATGTAGGGTCTTATTTGATTCGTTTCGATACGTACTTTTAGAATATCGACTTTTTATATTTTTTACAAATACAAAATTAGAGATATAAAGGCTCAAAGTATTGCATCGGGATGCGTGAAAAGTGTAAGTGTAACTATTAAAAAGAAACGGATGTAGTATTTATGATTGGGCTTAATTGAAAAGTCCATGTGGTCCGGCAACCCTTCCCTTACTGTGTAGTTGAACATGCTGTTATGCTATTTTTGAACCTTCTTTTTAATGAATTATGGGTAGGGTTGTGCAAAGACCAGAGTCGGATCGGAAGTTGGACCGGACCGGATCGGACAGAAGATTCTGGTTCGGTCCTCGGTCCAGAAAACTCGGAAAATTCTTGTCCGGACCAGTGGACCGGAATTTCTGTTATTTTAGTAAAAAAAAAAGTTAAAAAGGTAGAAAGTTAGAAAGTTAAAAACCAACTATTTTTTATCTTTAGGATTATTATTATTAAAATTATTAAATTTTAATGTATCTAATTTATAAATATCTTTAAATCAAATAAAAATGATTTTTTTTTTAAATATAGATTCCAGTCCAACAGGTCGAAAACAGGTGATTCTGGTCCACCAGTCCAGCCGGTGTGCACACCCCTAATTATGAGTTTGTAATGAATAATTAGTTGTTATTATGTTATTAATAAATTTTTGTGGGATTGTATGAATTACTTCTATTACCGAACACTTTATTTTGATGCTCGTGCTAAATATATTTCATCAAACATAGTTGAAAGAAATTGGATAATTTGGATAGGATTCAATCTAGTATTTGAAAATTCACAGTGGATTGGTTTGCCCTCAAACTCTAATTGGTTTGGATTTGGATTGAAAAATTAAAATCCATATTTTGTTCGGATCGGATCGGGTTAGACCAAAATCCAAACCGTACACCGAACTTTCACCCCTATCTATCTGTGTTTTTTGTTTTTTGATATCTTTGATTCCTTTTTTGTAAGGATGGCATTGCAATGGCTATGGGGTGGGTTAGGTTGCATAAAAATGGATGCGGATATAGGTAAAAATGTGAAAAGGTAAATTGATTTGATTCATTGACTTGAACCTGATCATGAAATTGGTCCATTCAAGTTCGACCCACATCGTCGTACATGATTCTTAATCACATGTACGATGTAAGTGAATCAACACGATAATTGCGGATCCGTATATAACCCGCTTTCCAACCCAATAAGAGCCTATTACCGATTTGGCCAAATAAGTAACAATTTGAGCTGAAACAACACTCGTAACTCCAACAAAAACCTAGTTTTTCTCTCAACTAAAACCTAGCCGCAAAGGACCCCTAGGCGACACTCAAAAAACCCAAGGGTCTCGACCACCACCTGAGCCGCCTTGGCACGGTGGCCGTTGAGCCCCCCCCAACCCTGTTTTTTCCTTTTCCTGCTCGTTTTCTTCATTCGTAGTTCTTTTGTTTTCTAGTTGTAAGAGAAGCTTCATGTGGGACACAGAGGTGGCGAGATCTTCCACCACCGTCGCTCTGCCGCCGTCCTACTGCGTGCGCCACCGCCGGCAAGTGAACCTCGTTCGCTTCTTTCCGTTTTGTTTTCTCCTTCGTCGTTCCCTTTTAGGTCAGTTCGCGTCGTCCTTTAGTTTTCGTCGGCGTAATCAGTTGGTCTAGGTGTTCTCGTCGTCAGTTAGTCGCACCACCACTCCGTCGTCGGTTAGTTTCTCCTTCCCCTAGTGTTTCGTAGCCTAGTTTCGTTCTTGGGCTTCCCCTCCCCCCCCCTGTTTCGTAGTCCGGTTTGGGCGTCCCTTCCCCCTCCCCCGTGGTTTTCGTTTGGGCTTCCCCTCCCCCCTCCCCCCTCTGTCACGTTGTAGGGCATCCCCTCCCACTCCCCCTTTTTTTCTTAGTGTTGTGTCGGGTTTATCCCTCCCCCTCCCCCTAGTGTACTTTTAGGCGTCCCCTTCGCCCTCCCGGTTAGTGTTGCGTCCCCTTTCGCTCTCCGGTGGTTATGTGCATTCCCTTGTTTAGTTCTTGGTTGTATTTGTATGGTTTTGTTGTTTGGTATTTTAACCTGCTTGATACTTTTGTTAATTGCTGGAGGTAGTATTTGTCTTCAAGATGTTGGATCTGGGTTGTGTGAGTGGTTAGGGTTTGCGTGGCAAGAGATTTCATGGATGGGGTATGTTTTATTTGATTTTGAAAATCGGATGGTTCTTCGAGATCTTACATTGGTTAGATTTCAATCTCGCTTGGTAATGATTTTCACAATCATTGTCTTGACAAAACGATATATGAAGATGGCTCCCCAATTTCTCAATTGGGTTTATAGCGCGTCAACTCATTTGAGCTTCTCATCAAAGGAGAAGCCTGAAATACCCTTCCAAAAGGTTATCGAGTCTCAAAGGAATGTGACTCTTCCAGTAAACCTGGTCGTAGAATCCCATGTGACAGAAGGTCACTGGGATTGGTCCTGTTGCGAGTTCCTAATCTCGCTATTACTTTGCTGCCCTACTTGTGAAATCAGCCCTCTCCTTCCACTTCTTCCGTCAAGGTTCTGGCGATCGTCATCCACCAGAAGAAGCGTTTCATTACGGTTATCTATCACCTCAGGCGTCCAGATTGAGCAGTTTTATCTTAGCTTAAGTTATTTCTGTTTTTGTAATACCCTCCGTTTCGATTTAATTTACTCACTTCACTTTGGGGGAGAACCAAGGAGGAAGTACAAAGTATGAGAGAAAAACTGAAAAGGTAGAGAGAAACTGAAAAGTGTGAGAGGGAAACTAAAAAGTGGATTAAAATATTAAAAAGTGAATGACATGGGCGGAAAAAGAGGAGAAAGTAGATGTGACATGTTACCAAGAATAGAAAAAGCAACAGTGTGTAAATTAAAAAGAAACAGACCAAAAAGGAAAGTGAGTAGATTAAAAAGAAACGGAGGGAGTATATAAGAGCGAGTATCGCTCAGTTTAGTTTCTTTGTGTTTGTTTGGTTGTATTTGCGTTAGGCTGTACTTCCGTTTTTACATTAATGCACATTTTCCCCGTTGTAAAAAAAAAATTTAACTTGAATAATTTCAACCCAACCTATCTTACCTCGACTTGGTTTCAGCCCAAATTGATGTACACTACTATTTGCATTTGGAGCAACATATTGTTGCAATTTTCCTAATCTGTAGGAATATTCTTAACAGCAACACTTTAAATTTCGAAGATATATTGTTGTGGTTATTAGAGGAAACTATAGCAATGTGTTGTTTTATTGCTATCCGTGATGGTAAAATTATCTAAATGAATAACCTATTGTTGTGGCTGCTGGTAATTAAAATTCGCAATAACAAGCACAGATATTATTTTTGTATTAAAATTGCAGCATTCACCCTCTTTCCTCTCAACTCCTACACAACTATTTCTCCACGCACTCCAGCCAACCGAACTCCGTCCAAGTGGTTTTCAATCCATCACAGCTGGTGACAAGGTATTCTTATCAGCCCATACTTTCTCAAGTCCAACCTAAACCAAACATAGGAAAATCTGAATATTGTTTTTGGAAAAACACTCCCCTTCTAATCGAACACACCCTATGAAAAGTTACTTTAAGTGAAACTCTTTTGGAAAGTTGATTCATAGTCCACAATAGTTAACCTAGTGCTTAATCAAATTTATTCATATTGAAGTATTGATATTTATTTTCTGCAAAAAAAACCATTTTATTTTCCAATTGAATAAAGTACCACTTTTTTGTAGGGGTGTAAGTGGACTGCGAAAAGTGCAGAGTCCAACTCAGCCCAATCCAAATTTGTCGAACTGGACTGGACTGTAAAATGTTTGGATTAGACTCGGACTCAAATTTTCGAGTCCAAATATTTTCGGATTGGATTTTGGACTCACCCCTTTGGAGTCCAATAAGTCCAATGCAGTCCAAAAAATATTTTAGCATAATATAATATATTCAGCCTAAAAAATACGACTCAAAAAATATTATTTTACATTTTTCTTTTGAAATTTTGGACTTTTTAACATTCCCGCTCTAAATTTTTTGCCTAGGCCAAAATTTGCACTTACCTTCCAAAACTCCAAAGTGAGAAGTAAAAATTGAAAACGCAAAAGTTACTTTAACTCTTTCGACGCCTTTTGTATTCTGCATTGTGCATTTTATTAGACTTTAAATATGTAGTAATTTACTTTACGGAATGGATGTACTGAGTCCAATGTTTCAAATTTCAATGATTCAATCATCAGAAAAAATTGTGAATCTAAATCGGCAAAAAAAAAAAATACTATATAATAATCGGACGGGACTGGACTGGATTCGGACTCAAGAATTTTTTTTGGACTGGAATGGACTGGACTCAAAAAAAAGTTTGGATTGGATTTGGACTTAATTTCTCGAGTCTAAAAACTTTGGACTGGATTCGGATTTGGCAAAATCCAATCTAGTCCAATCCACTTACACCCCTATTTTTTTGTCCCGTTTCGTACTTGCTTTACTTTCTAAGTTTAACCTATATAGTATATGTGCTCAAACATATAAAACTTTTACTGTTTTTCTAAGTTTACATAAAGAAAAAACATTGTTATGTCAGATTTTGTTAGATTTATTTCGATATTTATTTTTATAATATCAAATTTTATGCTAATAAATAATACTACTATGTCATTAAAGTATCTAATTATCAAGTACATGCATTGAAGACCTTGTCAAATGCAATTGAGTCGTAGTTATTAGAAAAACAGAGAGAATCTAGACGAGATAAGCCTGATTTCCTTCTCCTCCGACTCCTTATAAAACGTAGGTGACCTAATCAAGGAGAAAATAAAGTTTCACTTTGCAAACAAGGGAAGTTATACTCGACATTTCAAAAGTTTTGCAGTCTTGTAATTTACTTGAAGTCTCCCATTAATTTATAGAAAATATTAATTAAACAATCTTTTTGCCCTCTTTGTTTATTGAAGATATATTGACACAACCTGTTCAAATTATAGTCATTTTAACTACTTAAATATCCTAACTTTTGATTATCTTAGAGTGGTTTCAATTTTGGAAATCTCTTCTTAAAACTCTTTCACCTTAATGAACCTTCTAAATTAATTTATTATGACGTACATATGAAACTCTATCACTTACTTAAGTTAAAAAAAGGCTTATGTGTGTTATACACAGAGAGCTACAAACGATAATAGACAAAATCCAGACTTAAGTCTTGCGTACCATCCCAAGACTTCCGATGACGTGCTTCCCAAAATAACGAAAGTATTTCGGTAACATATCCTCAAATTGATTGTGATAATCAGATTGATTAGTTCACAACTTCATTATCACATAAAAAAGGAAAAATTGATAAGAGCGGCCAAGTATCCCCCTAGCTTCCATAATAATAGATCCCAACTTTGACTATCCCACACAGGTCCCAACTTTAGGATGTGCTTTACAAAAATGGTCCTAGCAGGTCACATAACCCGCTACAACAGGTAAACTTCCTAAGCCACCACCCTTACCATCCCTGCCACCCTCTTCCTTGCACTCCCACCCCCTCCCCGCCCTCGAAACCTCCCGTCGTGCTCCGCCACCCCTCCCCGAAACCGCACCGTCGCCGGCTCATCGGAGCCCCGCCACCCTCCCGCACGTCACCGACTCCCCCGCCTCCTTCCCCCTCTCCCCATGCTATTTGGAAGTCTCACTCATTTTCTCTCTCCTCTCGCTACTACATACTCATCAATGGCGGACACCACGTAAGCCACTATCATCACACCCACTACCGAGCCGGAAACTTGGTCAGAACTTCAACTTCACCGGAACTCAATCCGCTACTAAAGATCGTTTTTTTTTTTTGAAAATTGATTTACTTTGCTTGAACCGATGTTCTTAAACTCGAATTGAAACCTTATTGGTGGGTTTGGGCATGGGTTTTGGAGGTGGTGTTGGTGGTTTTGGGCATGGGTTTTGGAGGTGGTGTTGGTGGATTTCGGGCTTGTTGTGGATGGATGGGGTGGTTAGGGGAGTTTCGGGATGGATGAAAGTGTTTTGGGGATGGCCGGTGGTGTTTTCGGGGGTGGTTGATGATGATTGGGAGTGGTTAGTGGTGTCTCGGGGTGGCTGATTTCGGGTTGGTGGTGTTTCAGAGTGGTTGGTTTCTGGGTGATGGTGTTTTGGGGTTTGGTGGAGGTTTTGAGGTGGTTGTGGTGGTTGGGTGTCGGTGGTTGTGGTTGTGGTTGGGTGGAGTTCGTGAATTAAGGGTGTGGTGTTTTTAAAATTACCGTTTAAACAGGTAACCGGTCCACTTGGACCGTTTTTGTAAAACACACCCCAAAGTTGGGCTTCTTGTGGAATAGTCAAAGTTGGGATCTTTTATGGAAGGGGAGCGATAGTTGAGTCCGCTTCTTATCAATTTTTCCCATAAAAAATCATGAAAGTTGAGAAATACTAAAAGAACATAGAGTGTAATTCTTGGTCAAGCATCAATCTATCTCAAGAGGCGTATTAGATAAATAAAGAAGAGGTCCTAAATTACAAGAAAGTGTCACCCTCAAAATTTTCTAATATTTGATTGAAAAAAGAAGAGAAAAACATGGAATAAGATCTTTGTTTGAGACGCACACAAAATGAATTGGACCACTCTTATAGACATACAGGTTGTTAAAGACTATATCTACTACACATGGACCATGAGTTCATCTCACTATGCGATGTTATTCTATTATATAGGTGCCTCGTGCCTGTAGTAGTACAACAGTATCAAAATTATATGTTACATGGCTTTCAATCCAGCAACAACCAAAGAAAGACAAATTCCAATGCAATTCAAATCATATGCGAGTATTTCGTAAGGTGGATTGGTATTTACGCAAACCTTCCAAGGATTCCAAGTGTATAAATGGAGCACTATTTGTAAGATAACATGGGAAGATTGCGAATGCCATATCTCGAAAAAACTTGTCAATCCGAAGTTCTTGAGTAATATAACAATTAGCATTGTGTGCACCGCATACATAACGAAATTATTGTGAGAGTAATTCAATTTAGCCAAAACAGGTCACTTTTTAAGTCAAAATGTGTAATTTTTAGTTCAACAAAAGTTTGTGTTATGAGATAATTTTATATAACACTCACCCATGTAAAACAAAAAAGTTATCTATGTCATACAATAATTTATTGTCAGACATCGTCACATTAAAAATTAAAAAATGTGTGTATTTAAACAAGGTCCAAAATATTGGGTTTGCTTAGAAATAGACCTAAAAAAATAAGGAATACTATGTTTCCCAAATTGTGTTGCGGACCCTATTGCTGCACATAGGAGCGCACCTCTTACTATTCCATTGCCCTTGACTTTAATTATAATGCGACCTATAGCTTTAGGTTCCACACGAAACTTACTACCTTATTAGGACCAAAAAGAAACAAAAATCATGGCTAGCCTTGATCTCAAGCAGATTATGTTCATATACAAAAAGAAAAGAAACATTTTAAACTTCTTTAGACTTTCCATTTTCCAAACTGTGAGGATATTTAGCCTATACTCCCTCTGTTTTTTTTTATCATTCTCATTTTCCTGTGCACATCTCCCAATGCACCTCTTTGAACTTAAATATCTTTCATTATATATTAGTAAAAATTATAACGATTGAATAGTAATAATGTACTAATTGGGACGAATCAAACAAAACTCTACATGACTATATTTTTTCTTATAAATTGAGAAGATTTTATCTAAGTATGAATAGTCTGCAAGATGTCGAGTGAGAAAGATAAAAAAACAGAGGAAGTATTTATAGAAATACTTTTGAGAAACAAAACAATATTACCCTTTATGGCTCATATATGCTTATAGTTTATGATACATTGTTTTTGAAGAAAAGGTTACTCGAGAGGAAGAACCACATTTTAGTTGAGTTAAACATCTATACCAAGTCTAATAGACTATTCATATATTATTGTCAACTAGTAGGTGAGCATACTCTTATCTAACACGGACTCGTGTATAGAATCGTTAAGGATTTAATAATATCAAAATTTTGGAGTACTCCAAAATAATTAAAAGTTCATGATAAATAATTTATTTATTTATTTTTAAATTTTTTTATAATTAACTTAAGAAAATGAGTGTAACTTGAAATTCTTCCAAGTATGAACATCTACTGAAATTAAAAGATATATCCAAAAAAAAAAAAAAATCAAACAATATCTAACGTAAACTTTAACTTCAAAATCCATATCCATCAAAGTGTTAGGTGTATATATATGTAAAATGATCCAACACAGTGCAGTGCACACTGAATCTGGGCTCCTTAAACATTGGACTTCTTAATTTCTTGGACTATTATTTCTATCTTTTTATTAAAGCAAAAAATCGAAGGCCACAAATGAAGCAGGGTATAGGGGAGAGCATAAAGTAGAAGATGTGATAATTAAAGATAGAGAACATAAACAAAGATGCCAAAGAGATCATGACTAGTACAAGTTTAACCTCCATTTTGTTATGAACCAATGCTTTTAGTATTGCCCTATGATTGTCCTCGGAAAAGGAACAATATTCTCTTCATCCTTTTTCTTCTCCCTTGTTTTTTTTTTTTGGATAGATTAGTAATTGCCTTTAGGAAATTTGATAGTAGTATTGGGAATAATAGGCTATAGTGCTTAGACATCTTCAAAAAACAAAAAGACTAGAATGCTTAGATATTAGTAATTACATCCTTTTTTCGTAGATACTAGTTAAGGCCTAAGGGGCGGTGTTACCGTGTTTACAAGGATATTTTGTTCGAACAAGTACCATAGATTCTCTTGTCCACCCTCTTTCATAACCTAACCCCTTTGATCTGTTTGGATGAAGATTCATATCCAAAGCAATGACCCTGAAATTCATGATGCAGTACAACTAAACTACTTATGGTAATGCAACTTTATTCTCAAGTATATATGTAGCTTTCGAGTTAGTCTTTGCGTATAACCGGTCCACAATAATATTATTGGGACTGTGCAAAGCCACTTATTTAACATAGTGACCTTTTTTCCGTATAGTAACCTTTTAAAATTTTAAGTTACATTATACGCTTACCATCTACTCCTCTTGTATTTTTTTATCTTTCCTCTTTGATTTCTGCGTTTTAACGCACTTATTCTATCTCAAATATCTTTCATTACATATTAGTAAAAATTATAATAATTGAATATTAATAAACTACTCATTTAGGCGAATCAAACAAGCCATGATTATATTTTTTCTTATATATTGAGAAAAATTTAAAAGATTCTCTCTAGTTGTGAATAGTGTCAAGATTCTAAGTGAGAAAGATAAAAAAATACAGAGGGAGTACCATATAGTCACTCTTTCTCACACTAATTTATCATAATGAAATTTTCACTTTGTGACATAGTAACTTTTTTTTTCACATAGTGAAACTTTACAACTTATATCTACTCATCTTTTATATCTATTTTTTTATATAGTGACCCTTTTTTTCATAAATCATATGAATTAATATTAGGTCCACACTAATTTAGTGTGGACCAGGTCCATATAAGTTTTTTATGTAGCAATCATCAATTATATTTCTGTTTCAGATGTGGAATTGAGAGATGATAAAAGTTTATTATATATATATATATATATGATGAGAATTAAAGCTAAGTAGGAGTTCGTTGGTGCATAGAGCTCCCACCTTTCGAATCTCATCAATTTCGAGTATGAATTATTTTGGTTTTCTTTTAAAACACTTATAAGTTTTAGACTAAATGACTGATGCATGTTTATGGGTTGAGATTCCCTTATATTTCACGCTTCTTACCGGACTTATTTCCTGTGTGGTCAGTTAATTGATTTCCAAATAAAACAAAAGAGATCCCTATTCCCTGGTGGAGCATGGATTTTATTGACATTTGCTAAAGCAGGTTACAAGATATTAGAAAAACTAAATAAAGTGGTATGACATTCTTTAGTAATATTATGTGAATGATACAGCCTTGGAAAGTTTGACCAATATAGAGACTTTGTTGTAAGGTTCATTTAATGGAAGTAGAAAGAGAGTGATTAAACACACATCATGTAATTCTCGTGGGTGGGACTCGTGGTACATAGTCACTTTGCATATGAATAATTATCAAATGGATCACAAAAGTCCCTTTTAAATTTTACTGCAATCTTCAATATTAGTTGAGCTTGCTACAAACAAACCCATTTGTCAAGCGAATGCTGAAAGTGCGTGTGAAATCTGCATGTGATGTATGAAAGAAGATAAATTGTACATGTCCTTGAATTTGGTATTAAGATTAGCCGATAACGACCTACATCCTAAAATCACATGCAAGCAATGTATAAAGCTGTTCCTTTCTTGTGTACATTGTCTATGCATATATAGAGTTGTTCTTTTCTTAATTCTTTGTACAAGTACATCAAATAAGCAAGAATACTGTTTGAGCTTGTATCTCACGACTTCAAGTCATTATGGGCCCAAGTCTCTATGGAGATAATTTTGGGACCTATACTGAGCGCAACTTCATTATAAAAAAGAAAACTATAACAAAGATGGACGCATTAGAGCTAGGTTAACTATACCAATCAAAGCTCGTATAGACTATATATAGTAGTTAGGTTTGTATCCGACATACTTAATGTTGTAGGATCAAATATTAAAGCCCATATGAGTACTTTGGAGGTGGTAATTTTCCTTACTCTTCCTCCCCTTCTCTAAGTGGTTTTAAAGGGAAAAAAATAATAGTACTGTAACCAAGTATTCTTATATATCATTTGGTTCTATAATCATATGCATATAAAAGATAAAATTTTTGAGTATAGAGAGTGATACCTAAGATAATTAGTCTTAACTTAAAAATGAAACCAACTTACTATTTGCAAACCTAAAAACCTATCATTTTTAAGCGAAAATTATCAATCTTATATAATTAGAAACTTCAAAATCTTACGTACTATAGAAAAATAATCTATTTTAATATCTATGATAAATTAGTATTTACTAATCAACCTAATCTTACTCGAAATATAATAACTCAACATTTAGTCTTTAGACTTTTAGCGCATATATTACACGAGAATATGTTCTCGTTAAACTTATTTTAACTTATTTCAGAAAAATTAAGATCGGATAAGATAAGTTCAAATATGATAAGATAAGATAAGATAAGATAAGAACATATAAGAACATATAAGAACAAATAAGTCTGATAATACAGACATAATCAATTTCAATTAGTTCAGATAAGATAAGATAAACTCAAATAAAATAAAATAAGTTCTAATAAGATAAGATAAGTTCAAATAAAATAAAATAAGTTCTAATAAGATACGATATATTCAAATAAGATAAGATAAGATAAGATAAGATAAGATGAGTTTATCTAATATAAAATAAGCTCAGGTAAGATAAAATAGTTTAGATAAGTAGTCGAAATAAGTAAATAGAACAAGTCCTAAGTTAGTGGAGTAATAAAGAAAGGTTGGGAAATGATTATGCATGGTTTGGTTTGGCATGGGGATTTACCCATATGTCCCCAGTTTGTGAAGCAGCATAACTCACATGCCAAGAGTAAGAAATGATCTCGGTAAAAAGTCCGGAACATCATATGTGGGGAAGTACGTATGATACTATGTTAAAAGGTTAGACATTAGGAGAGGATGGGAGGAGAAAAGCATAGATAACTAGACCGACTTCAATTTTATACACCATTAGAGCCAAAGGTGATTGTGTTAGAATACAAAATATATTATACATGAAGAATTAGGTGGTAGTAACTAGTGTTTCTGCCTAGAAACTAGTCAAATGAGTGAAGTGTGGTTAGAGGGGCTAAAATCGCGAGTTGGAGTATATTCCCAAGCCTTGTCACTTGAAGTCCTGCAAAATAGGGAAAATTGGCCCGGGGGTGTTCCCGAAAAAGCCCCTCCGACGCTCAAGTCAGTTGAGATTGAGGTAGAGAGAGAGAGTGAGTAATTGTAGAGAGAGATGCTCTGGTTTGGTTAGGTGAGAATTGAATATCTGCTCATTGATTAGGCTTGCTGCTTTTTAATGTTGGGGATTTCCCAGACAAGAAACCCTATTGTGGAACATCCATGCTTTTAGGAAAGCTGTCTACCTTTTATGGTAAAGCTCTTCTTGTACTAAAGAGCTGATGGGCCCTTTAGGAATATGATGTGTTGATTTTTTAGATGGGCTTCAGATCATGCTATTTGACCAGGTCAAGGGTCCAAACAATTAGCCCCACGCTGGATAACTGGTTGTGGGACGACCCCTCTCAGCCAAGGCGGTTGTTCAGCCGAATTTTTAAGTATTGCTTAGCCCTTGATAAGCTAGGTGAATCCCGAGATGGTGCCCTGGGCTTGACCCCGAGCAGCCCTGAGAGGGGGGGAAGACTCCTCTTCCCCGAGTCTGTACGTCGACCCTATGTTGGATTCCCCATGATACCAAGAAGGGAACTTGCTCCCCGAGTCGGTGTGGAAGCCTTGGGCCTGATTCCAAACAACCCCAAGATGGTAGATATATTTTCCCAAGTCAGTGGGGAAGCCTTGGGCTTCCCGAGTGTCCCCAAGATGGAGAGATAGCCCACTCCCCGAGTTCATTCACTGGCCTTGTGCTGGACTCCGCATGATCCTGGGAGGGGGCCTTACTCCCCCAAGTTGTTGTACTGGGCCCCGAGTTGGTATGCAGGATAGGCTCTTGGTGATTTCGCGAAGGGGGGCCTTGCTCCCCCGAGTTGATGTGTTGGCCTCGGGGTTTTGACCTCCAATAATCCTGAGAGAGGGTCGATATTTCCTGAGAGGACCCTAACTCGAGGGCTAATGAGCCCTTCTATGGGCCCGGGTACCCCGAGTTGGGCATGGAGATACTTAGCCAAGATTTGACTAAGTGTTGAGCCCCCTGGCAAGGCCGAGAAGGGTATGCGCCAACTCGGGGGCTAATGAGCCAGGGGTACCCCGAGTTGGTCATGGAGATACTTAGCCCCTATTTGGCTAAGTATTGAGCCCTCTGACAAGGTCGAGAAGGGTACGCGCTAACTTGGGGGCTAATGAGCCACTCTATGGGTACCCCAAATTGAGCATGGAGATATTTAGCCAAGATTTGGCTAAGTGTTGAGCCCCCTGGCAAGGCCGAGAAGGGTATGCGCCAACTCGGGGGCTAATGAGCCCCTCTTTGGGTATCCCGAGTTGGGCATGGCGATACTTAGCCAAGATTTGGCTAAATGTTGAGCCCCCTGGCAAGGCCGAGAAGGGTATGAGCCTACTCAGGAGCGAATGAGCCCTTCTAGGGATACCCCGAGTTGGTCATGGAGATACTTACTAGTGTTGAGCCCCCTGGCAAGGCCGAGAAGGGTATACGCCAACTCGGGGGCTAATGAGCCCTTCTAGGGGTACCCCGAGTTGGTCATGGAGATACTTATCCCCTATTTGGCTAAGTGTTGAACCCCCTGGCAAGGCCGAGAAGGGTATGCGCTAACTTGGGGGCTAATGAGCCCCTCTATGGGTACCCGAGTTGGGCATGGAGATACCTAGCCAAGATTTGGCTAAGTGTTGATCCCCCTAGCAAGGCCGAGAAGGGTACATGCCAACTCGGGGGCTAATGAGCCCTTCTATGGGTACCCCAAGTTGTGCATGGAGATACTTAGCCAAATCTTGGCTAAGTGTTCAGCCCCCTAGCAAGGCCGAGAAGGGTATGCGCCAACTCGGGGGCTAATGAGCCCTTCTATGGGTACCCCGAGTTGGGCATGCCGGGGAGTTTAGGTGAAAGATTTGTTGTACTTAGTTGTTAAGACAGCTGATAACACAGTGAGTGAGATCCCGAGTAGGGCTATCTTCCTGAACTGAGATGGGTGTTAGTCAAACCCGAAGTGTCTAATCATTGACTGTTTGACCGTTGATCCTTCTCTGTTGACTTGTTGACTGGATTATTGACCGTTGACTTGTGGTTTAGGACAAGTTGGATTTTCATATTTGGGCCTTTGCTTTTGGGCTTTGCTTGCTGTAGGCCTGCTCTTTGTAAGCCCACCAAGGGTGGAAGAGTTGTCGTGGCACAGGGGATGAAGATGGAGCTATATAGAGGGAGTGAGACTTTATTTCCATACATTCCAATCATTTCCGAAATTTCTCGTTCTCTCTTCTTTCTCTCTCTAGAGTACTTGCTCTAAAAATCCCCCGCATTTGCTCCAGCCAGAGTTCGTTCGATCTTTCGTGCCTGTGCCAGTCCCGAGTGCTTATAACCCCGAGATGGTACGCTTTTCTTGTTTTATTTCCTTATCACTTTCTGTCGTAGATCAATCTCCCTAGAATGGACTCCGAGTCGGAGTCGAGTACCCCCGCCTCTTCTCCTTACAAACTTTATGAGGAGATCCGCGGGGAGGATGGCTTTTTAGTTAGTACTTGGATACCTTGTCCGGATCCCTCGGCGGTGCCCGAGGTCGTTCCCTTGCCTAGCCCTTAGGATTCTTTATCAGAACAAGACGATGGTGTAATCCCGGTCCTTAGGATGTGCTGGTCGCGCACAAACCTTGTGTTAGGAGTTACTTAGATAGGTATATTTTTTATGGTGTAGTGATGGTGTCCAAGAGAGTTGATGATGATGATGAGGGCCCAAGCACTTCAGGCCAAGATTATCCCCCTGGACCCCGAAGGAGGTCCTCACACTTATTATCCCGACCCTATATTAATGAAGTCTATGGAGAGAAACTTCAAGCATGTCGGGACTAAATTTTGGATTCGTGATCCATATTTCATGGTCCGTGCGAAGCATACCGAGACTGTTCAGACGGCCCCCGTGGGATGTGTGTCGGTATACCAGCAGAATATGCAGATGAGCCTCAGGTTTCCTTTGCATCCTTTCATCAAAGATCTCCTCAATGCTTACTAGCTTACCCAACTTCTCCCTAACAGTTGGCTGACTATAAATGGGTTTGTGGCCATTTGTGAATCTCTCGGGGTTCCCCCGAGTGTGCGCTTGTGGCGCAATATGTTCACTCTTATGCTAGGCCCTTCTGATATACATGGGCCTGGATGGTTTCACTTTCAGTGCCGAGTAGGTTACAAAGTTGTCCGTGTCCCTCCTTCAAATCCAAGGGGTTTCCGGCGGAATTTATTTCATATATACACAAAGTGACGAGTGGGGGATCCCGATTCTTCCGATAGAAGTGGGTCCTCGCTTTGGATTGAATCAAACAGTTCCCGAGATGTCTCGGCAAGAGGCGGTTGCGGGAATATATTTTTCCACAACCCCTAGGACTTTGATTAAGGCCCTCTCCTATGTCCCCAAATACTGGCTACCTACCCGCCATAATATACGAAACGAGATGTTCCGGGCTGCGGCTGGCTTGAGTTGTAGCTGTGATAAGGGTAATTAATCCCGCCTTATCTGCTGTTAGGATTTTCATTTTCATGCTAAGTGTTTGACATCTTTTTTGTTCCAGTTGTTGCCCGACATCAACTTGATCCCTAGATGACCGAGTGATATATCGACAACGCCGAGCTTGCCCTGAAGCTACTGGGTGAGTTAGATGAGGAAACAATATCAATCCCTCCTCCCCCGAAGGTAAATGTTATTTTTTCTTTCTTTTCCTTATTAATGCACCCCGACTTAACACTACTTTGGTCCCCGACAGGACACGGATACTAAGAGGCCCAAGAAGCCTTATGTTCGGTCCCGAAAGCTGAAGGGGGACACCGAGAAGGCTTAAGATGCAGAAAGGCTGACCCACTCAAAGGCCTCAGATAAGGCATTGTCAGGTGTGTCTGCGGGTTCCAAACGGAAGTCAGGGGAGATTGAGTCTCCTCGGGAGGTAGTGGATGTGGAGGAGCCCAACCCCAAGAGGATGAAAGCTGATCAGATTGGTGTCATCGTTCCTTTTACCGACACCACCCACACCCAGAAGCTGGCCCGAGTGCGTCATGCGGTTCGGGAAATTTATACTGAGGCTGATGACCAAGCTCTGGTGGCTCTTGGTTCTGAGGAGGTTAACACTCTATATGAGTCTTGGTTAGAGGTAAGTGTTGCCCCCGACATGACTCCTCAATTTTAACTTCGATTCAATAATGCTAACCCCGCCTCACTCTTGCAGACCTCCATCCGGATGACCTCATTGATACGTCGTCGGGTCCAACTTGAGGACGAGATTGTATCTTTAAAGGAGGTTGGTGATATGAAGGCCAAAGTGTCGACTAACGACAACGAAGTGCGGAGGCTGAATGACGAGCTCAACTAAAAAATGACACTTTCGAGAAGGCCAGCAAAGCGCTGGAGAAGGCCACTACTATAAGGGATAGCAACAAGAAGCTTCAGACCTCATTGGATGCTGCCTTGATCGAGCGCAACGAGGCCCAGTAAACTGCAGATGACCTCCAAATGAAGTTGGACGAGGCTATGAAGAAGTCCAAGTCTTCTCGGCACAAGCTGAAGAAAGTTGAGGCCAAGCTGTAGAAGGTGCAGGAGGAATGATTGACCCAGTGGAAGACTTCTCCGGAGGGGCTCAACTATCTGGGTAAGATGGCTTCCGCCTCCTACCGCGTGGGGACCCGGGAGACGAAGCAACGTCTCAAGGCCATTCTGGCTGATTCTAATGCTTCACTGGACTGGGACGCTCTGAATTTGTCGTCGGATCAGTTTGGAGCAGCAGGAGAAGGGGAAGGATGGTGCTTCCCGAACCCCGGGTGCTTCCGGCATGCAGGGTGTGGCCCCCCGAGTCTACCCCTTTGGCCAACGATCCCGAGCCCTCCATTCCTGTTGGGGAGGCTTCTGTGGATGGAGCCCATACTGAGGGCCATGGCTCTGTTGAGGTGTCTGAGGAAGATGAGGAGGCCAGCATCAACAATTCTCCTGAGAAAATTTCTCTTGTTTGAAATGTTTCTTCTGTTTTAACTTTATCTAGGTCCTGAGAGCCTTTTCTCGGGGTCCTTTTATTTTCTGATTCCCGAGAGTGTTTCTGGGTGTCTTTAGGTTGTACTTTGTTTGAACTACTTTCATTTAATGCAAGTTTTTTGTGATCATTTCCCGAGTATGTATTTCCCGAGTCACTTATTTTGATGTTTGTGAGTTTTCCAAGTTCTTTATTTTGTTAGATGCAACTGCCACAGTCGAGTTTTGTTTCGTAATATGCTTGCTTTTCATTCATAATTTCCCAAGATTACGCCAACTCTACGAGGTACAACTGATTGCCCCAACAACTGATTTCCCCGAGTCGTGGCTAACGAAATAAATTACTGGCTCAAGTGTGGCCGAGTTTACAGTATATCCCGCCAACTCTAATAGGGTACAACTGACAGCCCCGAATTGGGGTTTAACAAAGTAAACTATTGGCTCAAGTGTGGCCAAGTTTACAAAAAGTAATGGCTCATGTGTGGCCAACTACAACAGTGGCTCAAGTGTGGCCATTTTACATCAAATATAGTACTTCTTTAGGTTATCTGCGTTCCAAGGTCGGGCCAGGGGGTGCCTTCGGGTTATTCTAGTCGGTATGTTCCCGGCTTGATCACATTGGTGTCCATGTAAGGTCCATCCCACTTAGGCCCGAGTTTCCCTTTCAGGTGCGCCAATCCCGTAGCATCAACTTTCCTGATTACCCAGTCGCCAACATGAATAGGTCTGGCTTTAACCCTGAGGTCGAATTGTCGGGAGACGCGTTGTTCGTTGCGTATGGCCTTGAGTAGGGAGTTTCCCCAGGATTCGGGGAGTAAGTCGAGATCGACTTTCTTCTCTTCTTCGTTCTTATCATACTCATAGAATGTCATCCTTGGGGAGGGTATTCCAACTTCAACCGGGAGGACGGCCTCGCTTTCGTAGACTAGGTTGAAAGGCGAGTGGCCCGTTGCTTCCTTCACAGTGGTCCTTGCTGACCATAATACTCCCGGGAGGTCGTCAATCCATGATCCCTTGGCTCCCTCCAGCGACTTCTTGATCCCGTTGAGTACAACTTTGTTGGCTGCCTCGGCCTGACCATTTGTCTGAGGTCGGGAGACTGCTGAGAACCTTGTCTGAATCCCGAACCTGGAACAGTAATCCCGGGTTGGCCCGCTGTTGAATTATCTCCCATTATCTGAGATGAGGGTCCTTGTAATACCGAAGCGGGTGATGATATTCTTCCATATGAAGTTCTGAACTTGTTCGTCAGTAATGAAGGCTAGTGGTTATGCTTCTACCCATTTGGTGAAGTAGTCAATGGCCACTAACGAGAACCTTCTCGCGCCCGAGGCTGCGGGGAAGGGTCCTATCAAATCCATCCCCCATTTATCGAATGGTAACACCTCTTGTATGGTTGTCAGGGGGTTAGTCGGGGCCCGAGGGATGTCTCCATGGAGTTGGCAGTTGGGACAATTCATCACCAACTCCATGGCATCATGTTTCATAGTAGGCCAGTAGTACCTGGCTCTCAAAGCTTTCCCGGCAATGGTCTTGGCCCCTTGATGTCTGCTGTAGGCTCCCTCGTGGATTTCCCGAAGGATGTAATTGCCTTTGAAGGGTGTAACACACTTCAGCAGTGGGTGAGTGTAGGACTTCTTGTATAGGCTCCCTTCATGCCAGACAAACCAGCCCGACTTCTTTTTTAAGGCCTCAGCCTCTTTCTCTCCCGGGGGCAGTATGCCATCTCTGAGGAAGCTTAGTTTTATATTTTTTAGTTTCCATTTTTTTTTTTGAAACTTATCATTAGAAATATGAATAATGCAAAAAATAATTTTTAAATTTCATAATAAACAAGACTAAGTTAAGTTTATTATATAACAAATAACATCACTTCCAAAAAATGTTCATTATAGTAGTATAACTATAATTGTGAATATAGTATATCCAAAAGATGAAAAATGACAATGATCCGGAAAGATTTCTAAATCTAGGCTTTTGTTTCCTTTAATTACATCCCCTCCTCCCCTGCTTCTAGTTGTCGCTTTCCTTCGTCACGTCTGTCGCGTCTGTCGTGTTCCTTCGTCAGGCTTCCCCTCCCCCTCCCCTATTTCAGTTAGTCGGGCTTCCCCTCCCCTTTCCCCTCCCATGTTCGCGTGGTTCAGTCGAGTCCTAACACCATCCCCTGTTCGAGTTTTCAGTCGAATCCCCCTCCCCCTGTTGTTGGTTGTTTTTGTTCGGGCATCCCCTTCCCCCCAGTCGTTGGGCTTCCCTTCCCCCTTCCCCCCTAGCTATGTTAGTTATAAGTTTGTTGGTTTTTTTCTCAGTATGTATGGTTAGTTGTTCAATAGTTGGTGTACGTTGGTTCGTCCGAGTTGTTAAGGATATAGCATGTTGTTGGATCTGGCTCTTGAAAAATGTTTGCCGGTTGAATGAGGGATGGTGGTGTAAGGTTGTAGTAGTAAGTTCTGTAGTTTCTTTGAAATGGTTGTTGAAGGAACGAGTACATCAAATGGATGAGAAGTGTGAGTATAGTCGAGGCGATGTTCGTTATTCATGGTTGGACTTTGTGTTTTACGGTTTCATAAACCGGAGGTGTGTTCGAGAGTTCATCATGTTTAGCTCTCCTTTTCGCTTGGCAATGATCTTAATGGTCTTTGCCTTGAAAAATTCAAATCTGCAGGCGGCACCCCAGTTTCATCTGTTGGATTTCAGCACGCCCCATTTCTCCTACTTTACGGAGAAACTTGAAATACTCTCGAGAGAGAGAGTCATGAGTCACCTAGGAATGTGACTCGTCATCAGATCATGAGCCAAGAATCCCACGCATCAGAAGTTTGTTGGGATTGCTCATGCGGCGAGATGCGAATCTTGCCTTTGGTTCGTTGTCCGGATTGTGATCGACATTTGCTTCTCCTGCCACATCCATCAGTCATCAGAGTTTTGACTCCACCAACACATTAATTGACCAGCGGCGCACTACTTAATAGGCGACTCTTTATCGGCTTTGCATATTTTTGTTTTTTAGGGAATGTAAGAGCTCATAAAGCTCCTTTAGGTTTTCCTTTGTGTTATGTGTAGTTGTATTAGTAATAGGTTGTACTTGGTTATTGAATCAATGCAGGTTTTCTCAATGTCAAAAAAAAAAAAAAAAAAGTAACCAAAGAATTGAGTTTTAATTTTGCTGGTAAACCTGGTATAATTGGATCCAACATAAAAGAGCGGGGATCTATCTCGAAATTTTAGGATTTTGACAAAAGTATATCCATATGAACCCTGTAGATTGAAAGCTTATGCACTTCACCTATTTCCAACCCAAACTAAATTAGACTGACCTAGAACCAACATATATAACTAACCATAACACTTTACAATCATGTTCAACTCCATTAGTAGTTCAACTCCATTAGTAGAAGTTTGTTTTTGGTGCCTAAAATTCATTCTTTTTGTAAGGTTGTTATTGCCTATATAAACACTTTCTTATAAACTTAACTAGTTGTTGGGCCTCGGTAATACTCCATGTAATTAAATAAGATAAAGAAAATGTATAATGTAGTTTGGGATTGACAATTTATCACAAAGTATAAGTCATAGTTTAGTGGTAAGATCATGGCATTACAAAGTAAGAGGTCACCAACTCACCAGTTCAATACCTCTTATGCAAATTTTTTGATCATTTTCGAAGGGAATGTCATATTGGAGATAAAGCAGCGACACATCAGTATATGAGGTGGGGGTGACATGTGGCGACATGCAATACTTGCCTATACATTTTATTAATAATATATATGGATATAGATATAGATATAGATATAGATTACCAAAATTCACTTAGCTCTTCTTTGAGATAAACTGGAGTTGAAAACAAAGATTAACAGAAATTATTTCCCTGTTGAAGTTTTCCAGCAGCACTAAAACACATGACACTACAATACCCCTAACATCATTCATTGAACCCACGTCAAAAACACCATTCGTTGCGCTTCTCTTACTTGCCAAATAGACAACACTTAAAAATGCATTCTAATCCAGCTTACCAAATTCATCAATTTAACTCATTTTCTATTTTTCTTTTATTCCATGAGAAAAAAAAAAAAGCATGAAATTTCAATTTTTTGGAAGCATAACAAGAAATGGTGGGGTCGGTTAAAGTCCATGTGAAGATGTCCAAAAAAGATACATATGTAACATCCAATTTCAACCTAAATACTAAAGGAGAGAGAATCCAATCTCGTAAACTGAGAGATTGAGATGAATGATAAAAGGAAAAGATATCATGAGAATGTATGATTGCTTGAAACACCCCATTTCCAGAATTCCACCCCTCCACTAAAGAGGAAGGCAAGGTAGGGAGTAATCTGGCCATTTGAAATAAAAAAAATGTTTTTGGTTTCTTTTGGCATATATTAACCTCCGTTTGTAAATAAGTGATACATTTCTCCCATTTATGTGAGGGATTTTTGAGAGAATTGTGTCAGTTATGTAAAAACCGAGGAAGTATATAGTTTTTCTTCATATTTTTAAGAAAAACTAGTTTAATCATGTAAATTCTTTTATATATTATTAAAGTAAGTGGGACAAAAATGTAGTCTGCCACATGTCATTCCTTTCTCTTAAATGCTTATATGGTGCATGTCATATCCTACATGACATTTTATAGAATAGTCTTTGGTTGCTCATAAAATGACAATTCGACTTGTGTGGACCTGGTTCACAGTAAAATTAGTGTGCACCAGGCTCACGCACGTAAATCGGGACACAAACTACTATAATACACAGATTCTCACACACTATATCACAAACAGATAAACTATATAAAAGAGAAATACACTATATCATAAACAAATACACTATAACACAAATAAACACTATCACAAATAAACACTATAGCTCTTGCTAAAAAAACACTATAGCACAGATAAACACATTATACCACATACAAACACAATATATCGAAACTGATAATATTATCCTAATCTCCTATAACATGTTCAATTGTACAATCAACTATAATACACAGAAATACACTATATCATAAACAAACACACTATAGCACAAAGAAACACTATCACAAAAAAAACATACTATAGCACAAAGAAACACACTATACCACACACAAACAGACTATATCAAAACTGACAATATTATCCTAATTTTCTATAACGGGTTCAATTGTACAATCAACTATATCACAAAAACTGAAAAACTGAGTAAGAACTTGAAGAGATAGAAAATGAAGCAATTATGAGAGAGACACTGAAAATGCAAGGATATATGAGGAGAGAGAAAGACAAAATAGTAGAAGTTGTAATCATTACAACTTGCATAACATCTATTGGGTGCAATTAGTGTGCACCGGGTTCATACGAGTTTTTTTTATAAAAATGAAGAAAAATGTTTGTAAAAGTCTCAAACCCATGGTCTTTCATTTTGTAAGCAGTGAGACAAAATACATACCCAAAATTACAGCCTTTTTTTTTTGTCTTATTACGTTATCGAGGCATCTCCTCGGCCCAACAACTGTTGACTGTTTGAAAATTGTGACTCATCATTATAATTTTGATTAGATTGTATTGATCTATGGTGGGAGTCAACGAGTCTAATACTTCAATGTAGAAAGATGAATGATAGTGATACGATAGAGAGTTAGAGACAATGCAAAGGGGGAGTTTCAGAGAAGAATTTGGAGTGCCATCATAAAACATTGTGCCCCTATATCTTTTCCCTCTTGTAGATTTGAGAGTACTCACTGATATTGATTTACAATAATGATTATCGTTTCACCAATTGGGTTAGTGGTTTATAAGTTTCATATGGATTGAGAGATCAAATGCTTCTATCAAACAATAAATAAACTTGACAAATCAATTGTCGAGCCCTTAACAATTCACTGGCAAGGTGGGACTTGGAAGGTCCACGTCGCGTGTGGTAGAGTTTCGTGAAATACAAAGCACGTACTTAATAAATACCTCATATAAGTAGATTATATATAGATTATGTATGTGTAGGAATCAAGAAATATATTTCTTTAATGAGAGGTTAAGAGTTCAATTCTCATTTGCCGATTTTTAAGGAAAAACGCTAACTTCATTGTTATGCTTGCATTCGCATATTTTACTCAAATGGGCATATGGGCTCTTAATCACTGAATATAGCTTGGGTATAAACCCCTTCCATTTTGATTAGGCAATCTGTTGTATTTGTTGCTCCTGTCTTCTTCATCACTTATCTACTCCTTCCTAGAGTGGTAGGCCAAGTTTTGTGGCCATCATTCTTCAATATTCTTTATGTCCCACGAAGCACTATATATATAATCTTTGTGTTTGCGAATTTCAAATCAACAGCTCTTCCTAGGTACAGCACTCCACTTGCTCTTTATGCCCTTGAAGAGCTAATCATTATCCAATTTGGCCAAAATCTACGAGTCTTTATCCTTCTTCTCATTTTCTCCTTTTTCGACGGTTGTAATTTCCTCTTATCGATTAACTATTGCGTGATATACCATTACACTAAAGAGAAACTATAAATTAATATCAGATATTATGCACTATTTACCTTTTTTTAATTTTTTTTTGCTCTTCCACTTTTAGATAGAAGTATATTTATATGGTTAGGACCAAAACTCAGTCTTGATAAATGAGATTTGGATTTGGTCAACCATCTTATTGTTATAACTTATAAGATGAAACTTTTTAAATCTCAGAATACTAGGAATTTCAAAGGTACAAAGATAAAGAAAATCATAAAAGTTCATGGGATTAATATTATAAAGTTTATCTTTTCTAACATATTTTACACAACTCTGTATGTTTTTGGTAACTAATTCCTGATCGGATCAAATGCTTCTATCAAACTACCTAAAAGTAGTTCAAACTGAAGAGATTGTGATCAATCCAAGTCTAAGTTGTTCCTATCAAACAACTCAACTCAATTACAACCAAGCCATAGAGACTAGTCTTAGCTTTTTTCATGAGCTTCTATTAGTTCACCATTTATCAACCAATCTGACGTCATCCTACTTTTGACCATATTTCCGAAGATCTTGCATAACTATACTTTATCTGAGCTTATCTAAACGTTTAATTGGTGGAGATCCGGCATACAAGTAATTTCACATTCTAGACAATTGAGTTGGTACCCAATAAAGCCAAGGTAATATCATATAGAGTCAAAATTTGGTGTCAAATTTTTAGGCTGATACCAAGTAATAATTTGGTACTACTAAATAGAGTCAAGTTGGTATCTAATTGTAACTTGGTACCAACTTGAGTGTATATTGTTACCAACTTACTTGTCCAACTCATGAAATTACAAGTGTTCCCTTATATGGTGAAGTCTTTAAAGACTCCACCAAATTGTTACAAAGATTTTTCCCACTTTCTCTTAAATAGTGGTGAGAATACCCGATCGAAGTGTTTAAACATTGACCCCAAAAAATGCAATAAAGCATACATCTATGGGTATAGGGAATACTTAACATGATAAGACATATATGTAGAGGTACCTTCAACATGATATAAATATCTGACCCATATTCATGATTCTCGTTGTAAAGGAATCATTCGTGAAACCTAGTTGCAAATGGGAATCAACTTACCCATTTTGTGGTAAAACTTCACAACACAAAAAGTGAAGAAAGATATAAAAAAGCAAAAGACATAAAATCCAAACAATGGGAATAAGCCTTTTACTCTCCCCTGTTATCTTAACCTCAACTATCTTGAGTCGCTTTTTATTCATCTTTAACAATGGAAAAAATCCCTTCCTCAATGGAGTGTATTTTCGGTAATGAAAAAAAGAGGAAATCGTCTATCACCTGTAACCTCAGTAACAAAGCATGAATTAAGCAGGCTGCTCGAAGAAGGGGGGCAAAAACAGCAAACCTCATTTCAATCGCTAAAATTGTAGGCAAGAACGTAACACTAACACCAGATATCACGTAACATCACACATGAAACAATCTTGACAACTAAACCATTTAATTGCTAACTACTAATACATCCGCAGTTCAATTATAGCCCATATGCAAAGAGGACTAATAACCTTGTGTAAGAACCCTAAAATTTGTACGAATGCTCAAAATCAACATGGGATTTACATCTAAATTTTTATAAAAGAAAATTTTCGGCTGATAAAACCTCCAGAAATTAGCTAGTCTTAAATGCATACTACTCTCATGCCTCAACCATAGGTTCAGGCTCAGATGACTCTGCCTGAGACCGATCTGGCCGGACGGAATTGAATAGGATGTCTTTGATTACCTATATTGGGTAAGAAAATTAACATAAAGTTAACTATTGGTCATCAAGTCAAAACAGAGAGATGGAAAAGCTCGTGCATAGCAGCAAACAGAATAACCATATATGTACCTGTGACATTAAGCCATGAACTTGTTCCACTGTTATCTTTGTGCTGTCACGAGTAATCTTGGCAAGTGCTGGCTCTTCCTGCAACCAAATCATGTCATACTTCAAATAACAGCAAACTTTAAAAGCAAAGTAGGAGATGTTGGTCATAAATGAACACCCAGGACCTTGACCTTCTATAGGCTACAGACTACAACCATCTAAACAACAAGGTTCTACGGTATCCAGGGGACAAGCAGACCATCAAAATGTAATGGGAGAAACACACGTCCCCACAATTGACAGATATTGAGTTTGCTAGCCATTGTCTCCCAACAAAAGAAAGAAATTTGCAGAAATTTCGTGACTAGTATAGAGCTCCTCCGCTCCATCCCACATACATTAAAACAAATGAAAGAAATTTGCACAGATACTGATCCAACACTAAGGCACCACACAAAATCCACGAAAATAATAGCTTAACTCTAACTCCAGGTCAGCACATGTACAGCCATACAAGTTACACAAAAAGACCAACTAACTCCTAAAGCTACAAAAATGACCAAATGACCCAACACGACAAAGAGAACAACACTTTCCTTCTGAAGGGACTAAGGAGTGCATGTTGGATTTCAAAAAAATTGTCATCAGGCATATCAAAAGAGTCGATGTAATCAAGCGACCAGGCATTAAAACTTCCTCGGCTGGAAAGCAGTTGATGACAAAAAGCTTCTCATGTTAATAACAAAAACCTTCGACATTCTAGTTAACTTCACATCCATCCATGTCACTCAGACTCGGTTACAAGTGTTCACTTGGATAAGGTGCCCGGTTGTCGGGCTTGGCCATTTTGTAAAAAATGTCAAATTTGTGGTTTAAAATGAAGTGTCCAAGTATGTTGTTGTGTCAGACACGGTTCATGAGAAAATTAGAGAAGTCTGAGACTGAGTAACATAGCAACCATCACTCTTTTTCCTCAATAAGTATTTAAATCACCACAATTAACTGAAATAAACTTGAAGTCTTAGACCCACTACTTTAATTCTTTTCATAAATTAAGATCTCCAAGCTCGCCATGTAAAAACTCAAATTATCAGTCCCATTTCCACAAGAAAAAAAGATTCTTCTGACATTTCAAGTATTTTTGACTATAAAATCTACAAACAGAAAATGGGGTTCAAAACTTCGAGGTCATGCAATTATCAATTGAACAAGACTATCAAGTCTATCACTTCAATCATTTGGCATTATTTTAAGAAGTGGGACTGTAATGGTAAAGCCCGAGAAGCATGCGAAAAACATAACCTTTTGTTAACTGATGAGTACCTGTACACTTTCAGAAAGCAACTGATAACAGAGAAACAGAGTACAGCACTGAAGAATGATACATTGATAATAAAAAATGTCCAGTTCATCCAACGAAAGCATAGAGCTGTGCATGTGCTTGCTTAATCACACAGGTGACCTTGCTTAATCATACAGGTGACAAGACACGATGACAACCAACAGAAATCAAGAGATAGACATGATAGAGAACAAAGGCACAAAAGACATCGAAAATGAAGATTTCCATTGAAGAAAGTGAAGCTCAAACCTAGTCAGTCTAAGGTTCACATCCCTCTTCAGTGTAACGTTTAATAAAAAGATGCAGGACAAAAGGAAGCAGCGAAATAGCTACCTGATGTTCGCCTTCTACAGCTAAATCAGGTAGGTCTAACCACAACTTATCTAGGGAAAACAGAACTCCATCAATAAGGCTCCGTTTGGTTGAGTGTAAAACATTTTCGGTGTAAAATGATTTTCATGGAAAACAATTTACGATGGAAAACACAATTCCAAAATTAGTTTTCCGTTGTTTGGTTCCATGTAAGAAAAATGATGAAAAGAAAGGAAAATGAAAGGGAAAGTAAGGAGGTATTGAGAGGAATGTATAAGAGAGATAGGGAAAAGGAAGGAAAATAGTTTTCCCTTCATTTTGAAGGAAAAATGGTTTTCCATCATTGGGAGAGCAATTTTACTCCTAGGAAAAATGATTTTACACTCTTTTGCAAACCAAACAATGTAAAATTGAAAATAGAGGAAAACTATTTTCTAGGAAAATGTTTTAAGCCCTACCAAACGGAGCCTAAGTTAAAGTACTTAATAGAAAATGCAATTTTACTAGATGTACAGCTAGGCAACAAAGAGCCTTACAGCCACATTCATGCTAAGACACCCAACACGTATCTAAAACACCCAAAAAAAAATTGTACCCTCTGCTTCCAATGAGAGGCATTACCAACAAATTAGTACAAGCTATCTAAACAAGTCTTCAAACATAATCCCAATCCTGCCACAAAATCATTCCTACTCCCCTTTCGTTATAATAAGTGAAATCAGAAACCCAAATAACTTCAAGTATCCTTGATTGCCTATGTAATGAACAAAACCATAATGCTAAGAGTCCACAGGAAAGACTAATATAGGTTGTTCATTTCTTGCAGCAAAAATATAGAAGAGACCAGAAGACTACTTGCTAGAGCTTAACATGTTTTCTTCGGTAAAGATTCTATACTATTTTTAGAAACCAAAAATTCACCTTTGTGCTGCATATTCTACTTATTAAATAAGTTCTTTGTTCAATGTGTAATTCTAAAATTACTGAAAAAGAAACTGTTCTTGAGATGGGTACACCTAACCCAAGATTATACCATCCCCATCCCACACACCCACCCCCAAACCAAAGAAATCGACGTTAAGAACATAGTTGGACTGTTGGAGATCAAACTAATGAGCATTACTATGATAACCAAGCAGAAAAACTGGAACCCCATGCAATTCCTAGAAATATAAAACCAGAACTGACCTCTTTCTTTCTTTGTGAAGGTGTGATTATGGACCCAAAGCGGGTATGGGCCATTTGGTTCTCGGCCTGCTCCAACTTTTCAGCTACACATAATGAAGGTTTCATTATTGATCATTACGTGAGAAGCCAATGACAATTTTCAGATACTATGCTATCAATATAAAGGAAACAGGGAGCTTTGAAAACAGAAGTTTAGCAACTTAAACTCTGGCTTTTACTACAAAAAAAAAATTGTCTAGCTAAATAAAAATGAAGTGAATATTAGATGTCTATTTACTCCCTTTCCATTGGCAAATTTTCCACGTATTCTTTTTTGTTGATTTGGGGGGAGGGGGGGGGGAGGGGAAGGGGGGGGGGAGTGTATATATCCTACTTGACCAGAATAATAATTTACAACAAAATAGAAAAATTACCCAAATCTGAAATTTGTCCAGCAACATAGTCTCCATTTCCCAGCAAAGGAGATGAGGAAAGAGTATTGACCCAATACTTGTTCCACAAAAGATCCAAGAGGTGACAATCAAGCGAAGACTTGAAATACGTGATATCCAAAGAGTAGTACTGCCAAATAGAGAAAAACAAAATGAGAAATTTATGCGCCCAGATTAAACATAGCAGCAAAGCAATCACGACTGCAAAAAACCTGTTTACAGTGCACTCCAAAGTCTTCAATCTTATTTAATGGAATGGTTTGATATTCTGAGATAGGCTCATCTGCTGGCTTAAAGCCTTCTGGATATGTCCTGAAAGCACCAATTTCAACTTTTCCAGCAGAAACAGTCCTAGTTGGGTCAATAACAACAGCCAGAAAGGGTTCCTGGAATTGTTGGTTGAGCATTTGTGTTGAAACATCAATACCCGAAAGCCAGCATCCATAACCGGGATGAGAGTGGTACCACCCAACCACATTTTCCAGACGTCCAGCCTGTAAAAACAATGTTTGCATGAGGACAATTGACTCAGCAGCAACAAAAATAATAATGACATGAAACTCTAGTCCAATAAAGAAAAGGACCCATAGATGTTCTAATCATGAATAGGCTGAAAAATTATTTTTAAGGAAGTATCAAACCGAAAAAAGATTAACAGATAGCAGAATGATAGCCTTACAATAGGATAACACATTCTCTTGTTGGATGATAATTATAAAAGAAGAGCAAGCTGTCAAATATGCCAAGAGTAAAGCATATGAAAACCGCCCATATACATAAGATACTACATGGACACAGGTGCAAAAATGTAAAGATATGTTCAACAGAAAAATCACATAATGACAAATCGACAATATCAAATGACATTCACTGAAAATTTGTCTAGCTTCTAGATAATGCCATTAAGCACTTAATGACTAGTTCTGAACACCAGTTAAACAAGTAAAACACCCAGAAGCAAAAAAAGAATCAGAAACAGTTGGTACTAATAGGGGAAAAAGTTTAAGGAAACTTTACACTTTACAGCAACGATGCATATGCATATCCAAATTCTTTAGTACAGTAAATGAACTTAATCAAATGTAGAGCAGCAATTGGGGAAAAATGTATGTTCCTCCCTGAAACAATAATCCTCATACAACAGCACATTACAGACAAAAACCATGACCACTTTTCTTCATCCTTCCTCTCACAGGCTCACAGCTGCCAGTTACTCCTCTCTTTCCTATCATTCTCCAACCTCCTAGTTCAACAGAAATGGTAAAAAATAAGATCATTGTTCTCTAAAAGCCAATATACGAGCTAGTGTCATGCCAAAGCTAAACAAAAGTGTCTACTCTTTCAACATGGACTACAGTCTATGCATAGTTAGATATAGCTAGGTAAAAGAGTCCCAAACTCACATAACATTCTCCCTTCTTATAGATTCATCACAGACACGCATGCGCGCGCACACACATACTGTAATCCATTAATCCTCAAAATTGGCAACCAAATAGACAATAAATCACTCAGTACTTTGCTCACCATAGGAAGTAAAAAGTCCCATAAATTTTGAATACACATGAATTAAGTTACTTAATCAAATTCATGGTAATTGTTTAGTGTTATCTGGTTATTCATAAGGACAATAGAACTTTCCATGAATTTCTACTTACCTAGGGGAGGAGTAGGTAAGCTACTTCTCCCATTTTGTAGGAAGTAGAAGTTCATGGGAAGTTCTACTTCCTCCATTTTGTAGGAAGTAGAAGTTCATGGGAAGTTCTTCCTCCCCCATTTTGTAACATTTTGTCAACCAAACAACAAGCCCATCTTATACTTCTTAGGGAATAGAAATTCGCATGATTTTCTTGGCCAACCAAACAAGCCCTCGAAACCCACATACTCTTCAAAGGAAACTCTTTAGATCCAAGGATCAGAAAAATCAAGAAGAATAATCCAGCTATGGGCCATAAAACAATAATGGTTGCAACTTTTAGAGTGTACACAAATAATCCCAGACACTTGTTTCACATAGTAGTCCTGACCTCTCCTCTGGTGAAAATTGCTGATATTTTCTAAAAAAATATTTCTTTCTTAGGAGTAAAAAGGGCAAAAAAGGAAGATGTAGAATGAAAAAAACCCAATTGCTACATCACTCCTAACTATTACGCATACTTACAGTGCTCCCTAATACTCTTAACCATATTTTTTTCCATCTCCCTATTTCGTCTTATCCATCTCACTCATATAATTTCGCCATGCATGGAGCAATATTGCATACAATTATTTTTGTCTCCAAAAAGAGCATATAGTAAAGACTCATATTAGCTTGATTACTTGAAGAACATTAAGGTGGCTTGTTTAAGAAGGCTACACTGACATTCCAAAAAAAAAAAAAAAAAAAAAAAGAAGGCTATACCAAACCATGTTAAAACTACAATATATAGTGAAGAAAGTCCATAGTTGATTAATTTGTGTAATTTCAAAGGATAACATTTTCATTTTCATATAACAACTAATTCAAACTTAATTTAAAGTTAAATTGGATAATTAATTTGATAAATTCAAAAAATATTTTCTACTTGCCAAGTCAACAAGCTTCATCAGAGATTCTACTGGAGGCAAGGCTAACAATTGGGACCATTATCATTTAATACCTCATACTAGTTTGGATTACTCCTGTTAATTTTTCCAAAAACTGATTAATAGGGTTCATTGCTTTCTCATCACAGCACCCAAACAAGCATTAAAACTAAAGCTATTTCCCCTGCACATTCATCCCCAACAACCCTTGATCAGTGAGCAACTAACAATCAGAAAAATTCCCAGCACATCAACACGCTTTATTGGAAATTCGACCAGAGGCAATGTGCATAGTTGAGATAATTGGTGGAGACTTTATTCTTTCTATTATCATATCATATCATATCCCATAGTAAAGACTAATATTCATCACTTCCTCATTACAGCAACCAAACAATCATCAAATTCATCCCCAACAACCCTTGATCAGTAAGCAACTAACAATTAGCGTTTATCCACCACAACTTAAATTTTCAATCAAACACACAATATTCCACCCTAAAAAGAGGGGGGGAAAGAGCAAAGATCACAACTTTCAGTGTTCCTCACAAACCCTAAAATCAACCACAACAAAATAAGAACAAAAATTAGGGTTTAAAAAGAAAAGAAACCTGTTTATTAGTCTGGGAATAATCAACCATATATTCATAAGCATCAGCTTGAGCATTAACCCTAGTTTCAGTTCCTTCAACAGGCAAAGCAAAAGCATCCATAACAATAATGGCGTCACCATCAGTTTTACCCTGCATCAAACCCATCACTTCAATGGTACCACCAGAACGCGCGTGAACCACCATCTTCAAGAGCGCAAGTGCCGAGATCTTCACCCGTTTGAAGTAATGCGGGTCGTTGGTCCATGGTTTTTCCTGCTGAAATTTCGTTTGTGCGCTTTCGTCGTAGAAGAATATGGCGTCTGAAGCGTCCGTTGTTGTTGTTGTTGTTGTTGTTGTTGATGATGATGATGTTGGGTCTATTGTTTCGATGTTATTCTCTAATTCCCAGGTTTGTTTCGCCATTGCTGCGGAAGAAGACAGAGCTTTTGGGTCCATTGTAGCCTTTCTGGGAGAGAGAAAGAGAGAGCGAGAGAGCAGTTGAAGTGAGCAAAGGGGAGGAATTGAGGAAGTCGGAGTTCTTTTGATGCGACAATTAGAAGGGGCACACGTCCGTATATTTATTTTTAACGGGTTTTGATTTTGGGGTTTTTAAGTACTATTTTTGGCTAGTGAATTGGGGACGAAGTGGGAATTTTGGGTAAACATAGAGGTAATAAGTGGGTTGTTTGCATTGGATTTAGTTAATGTTTATATGCGCCGTATTTATTCATTGGGTAAATTTGAGTCAACTTCTAATCAAGTTGAAAGTAGGTCGTTTACTTCTTGATATAATTTGAATTAAGTTGGAAATTTGAGATTAGTTTTTACGTTTTTTATAAGGTAATGCAATGAAAAAGGACAATAAATTAGGGTTTTCTCATCAAATGTGATAAATGTTGATTTAATTGCTTTCAGTGATTTTTAAATTTGTCCTTCATGTTACTCAATCCAAGAAGAAGAAATAAGCATTCTCTAGGAGCCATTAGCTCAATTTCTTTGTGATCACTTATTATGATAATTCTTTCATACTAAAAACATTTATGATACATAATGATTCGAGGTATTACCTACTCACTTGAGAGGGGATAAAGGGAAATCCTCAAATGAGTCCCATGAGGTTTGATCCCAAGAACTCGGGAATATGAAGTGTGAAGAGATGCCACTACTCCACCACCTCAATCTCCCTAACAAGTTACACTTACAAAGAGTAGATTTACTACAACTATATATAAAGATATATACATATTTGGACTATTTATATTAAATATATACCCGATAAATTACACGAATTTAAAATGAGATGTATGAGTTTATGGATTTGATGTCGAATATATTGAATGCTGCAAGGTGCAGTCATGCAAGTAATGTCCAGCCATCTGACTTTTGGTGCTCATGTTGTTGATTGGCTACTCCGAAAGATTACTACTAGTTTTTTTTTTTTTTTTTTTGCAGCAACTATATTCAAGCAATACAAAACGTACTACTCATGACCTAAGGTCATTTTGTGGGTTACAAGACTAGAAACACAATAATTATTACAAAGCAAAACATTATTAGAGACACCATTACTAGACTTTGTACTACAAATATGACAATTAATACCTAAGTGACAACTTTTTCCTTCAACAAAAGTATAGACATGATGAAGAGATCAACTCCTTTCTTTTCTTGTCCCCAACCAACATCGGTTTTGATTGTTAGAACTTCCCCTTCTACGACTACAACCCTTCTTCACATGTGACGGGAGCTTGTCTTCGAGTACTACCATGTTGTACTTGGCTTTTTTCTTTTTTGAAGGGTTTCTGCACTAGCTAGTTGATTTTGACCCAAAGTTATCTACTAAAATGGCTTGTTTGAGAATTGATTATCAATTTTGTATTTTATTTTACTATGGAAGACCTTAGAATCCACCTTCTTTCTAGCCTATTAGCTGAATATTGAAAATTGTTGTGTGATGAAGTGATAACACATAAAGATGTAGATTTGGCAGTATTGCATTCAAATATAAGCAAATTAGAATATAGTAAGTAGCTAAAAAGTATACCAAGGACCCTTAGGTTTAACGGTATGGCTTCCTATCTCCCATATGGGAGACTAAGGTTCAAATCTTGGTAGAAGCAAAATAAATCAATATTGTTTGGGGGAGAGGGGGGTTGGGGCTTGTTGGGCCTCTAGGTGAGTGGTCCTGTGCGAGGGCAGCCCAGAGGAAATTCATCTTACCACGGGTTCCCGAAAGGGGCTCCAAAAAAAAGAAAAAGAGTAGCTAAAAAGTAATAAGCTTTCTGATTTACTCTACTATCTACTCATTTAACAAAGTATATGGATCTTGAACCAACAAAGTATACCACTGTCTTAAAAGTTTAAATACGTAGGAACATGTCACCAACTATCTTAAGAACATAAAGTGTAGATAGAGATACATTAGAACAAATACTATAACAAGATCATACGTGATACACTTACATTTCAATTATTAGAAAAAAAAAGTATGGTCATGTTCGTGAAATTTGATATAAGAAAAAATAAATGTTGCTCTCTTAAAAAGACCGAGAGAATATCCTTCAAACCTGCGATACACTCCCTAGAAGGGAAAACTTAACATTCTTTGATATCTCTGTTACTGCAATGAGGCGAAACAAGGGTCTCTATGAAGGACCCTCCAACACAAAACTGATCTGATATGCCATGAACTACAATATCCTTAAAAATTCCTTCTTCGAAATTGTACATCACCAGTCTCTCATCAGCTGTCTCCTCATCTTTCACCAGCACCACTTGTTCCTTCCCCAACAAACATATAGGCCTAAGCTCCGACTCCTCAGCGTTAATGATCGTGATTTTAGTCCAAGACTCCGCGACACCACATTGTTTCATAACCCAAAAATCAGTCTCACACGTCCCACTCGAAGAGAACATACAAAGGCACCCTCCAAGTGCCACAAGATGATTAAGCACAAACTTCTCCCTATCAACCAAACTCGGGGGTGGCATCTCGCGAAACTTCTCCTCCCCTAAATCAAATGCCGCAATAACAGACGAATAATCTGAAGTCCGACTAGCTAACCAATAAATAAACCCATCAACACAAACCCCTGCAGCAAGATGACCAACAGCATGATCATAAGGAGAACTCTGAGCGCGCTTCCAACTACCATGTCTAACAGAATAAACATTAACAAACATCTCAGTACAATCAGACTCATGCTCATTATCAGTATCATAATACGAAATCGTAACAACCTTATAATCATCGCTAACAGAATCATACCCAAGTCCATACATAGTAAAACTAGCACCAGGATCAAGAGCATAAGGAGAGCAGGGCAATTCCTTAACCTCCCTCGTAGTCGGATTCACCAACACCAACTTGTCTTCCTCATCCCTAACCAATATCAACCCATCACAAGACGCCATATTCCTAGCGAAAGTCGTTGAAGCAAAGTTGTGATGATCGTAAAAACACAGCTTTGTAACAGTAGTAGTAATTTTGTCGAACACATGGTGTGCATTCTTGTTATTCAACTGAATAGAGTACATGGACTGAGATTCATCACAAAACAGAATGAGTGATTCTTCTCTTAAGTCGTGTTTGCTTCGGTTGAGATGAGTTTCAATGAAATGTGGTTGCGAAAGAAGTGATTTCCATGGTTTCGATACGCACCGGAATCGTCCGATGGATTTCGCCGGTAATTGGGTTAGTATATCAACTATGATCTCTTGATGAAGCATCTTCATTAAGAAATTATTGATATCTGCAACATTAGTATAACATTACTTCATTTCAGTTCCAGATTTGCGGATACTTCAGCAATTGATACTAAGTTCACAATGTATAATATATATTTAAAACTGCAGGAAAACAATGGAAATTGGAAAATTGAGAAGGTTTAAATAGCACAATCATAACAAATTAATACAAGAATATATACAAAAAATAATAGGCAAGGAAGAAGTAGCATACATGGATGGTGGTGTTCTATATACTGGGGACTCTCAGCACTGTAAGAAAAGCTCAGCTTTAGGAAGAACTTACATTTGCTTAGGGGTGTGTTTAGGTAGAAGTGGAGCCGCCAAAAAAATTTGGGTTCTACCTAAATTACCTCGTTATTTTTTTTTAATGACAACCATCGGGAATTTTTGGTTTCACTTTGAGCCTAAATTAGTACATACATACATCTGTAGGATGAGAACCGTATGCACGGTGAACATAAATGATTAGATTATGAATACAAAGACCAATGCCAATGAACATATACCAACAGAGATGTATATATATTCATTTGGTTTGATGTCCATGTATATGTGTTCATTTGGCTTGTTATCTATGTACATTTAGCTTGTTATCCATATACGTGCGCACCATGCCTACATGTACTTAGTGTGTGCACTATCTAAGCTTTGCACTTTGAGTGATGGACGTGATAGACGGAGGGAGTAATAATTAAGTGAAACTAGCATTTGGCTCAAGAGATGCCTTGCGTTATTTTTTTAACTGTGTTAATAAAAAGATAACAAGTTATTTAGTAGTTGGAATTTGATGTGGTTCTATAGAAAGATATGTAGCTTAGTAATAAGATGATGCTATTCGGAGTAAGAGGTCACGGTGTTCTTAAACCTCCTACTAAAATACTTTGGTCATTTTCAATACGACATTTCAGTAAAAAGAAAGAAATTAAGTCATCTATATATATCATCACAAACTTATAACATCATCATTGATCTTGATACAAGAAGCATTGAGGGTTCAAAATTTTACATTGACAATATTCCAAATAATTGTCAAATCACAAATGACATTTCTTGCACCTACATTTCTTGCACCTACATTTCTTGCACACTCTTTTTATAAGACTAAATATATGTTATAACGCCTAAGTAGATAATTTGGACTATTGGTTTGGGATCCCTGTAATTTGATTGCATAAATAACACATCATTTTTGTGTTTCATGATCCAACCTAGATTAATTTTTTAGAATATTTAAACATATAATTGGTTGTTTATGCATAAAACTAGACATGAATCGTATTATGTAGAGGCCAACAATGGGTGAATTTGATTCCTAATCATATTCGTATCATCACCCTCGATTCCCGAACTCTATCTTTGGTTCATTGACCAATCATGAAGTCATCAAGGGAAATCAACATTGGATAAGTCCCTAAATTGCCCATATAGTTTTCCAATATCCAATTAGATTTATGAGTCTTCCTTTAAAGACTTGTTGGCGACTTCATTTTTAAAACTAAAAACCCTTTACAATGAAGTAGTTAAATACGCACTCATCCCGCGTAGGCAATAAAAATATGCATATACTACTACCAATAAATCTTCTTGTTTTTTTTTTTTAAGATAAGGAGAAACCCTAGCATGTAGGGGGTGGAATAAAGGGGATATCCAACATTGCTAAGGGTGAGAGTGAGACTCGATCTCATGATCCATGGGAACGGAGGTCGTGGGATCGGAGGTGATGCCTACACTACTAGGCTAACACCAACTTGCTCTTAAATTCAATACTTTCAATACTTCACTTTTAGTATTGAAATCGGTTTAATTTGAAAAAAAAATGAAGAAACAAATTTGTAATAATTTGAATGAATCTAGAAGATTGAATTCCATGTCCTTCTAAGACTTTTTTGGAAAATAAAACATAGTTCAGGATATAAAAACTAATTTAAGAACTACAACTTGATAAAACTTCATGGATATAAAAACTAATTTAAGAACTACAACTTGATGAAATTTCAAATGTTCTAAAAGGTTCAAGGAGACATTTGTCCAAGGAGACATTTGATAAAATGTTTCATAAAGGAACTTTTTACACATAAAACACATCATTATAAGTACGACTTTCGTAGGGAAGAAAAAAACTTAAACATAAACACAAACTACGACATAACCGAGAAAATTGGTTTTATAGAAACATAAAGACATTTAGTGTCTTGAACTAATGAAATGTAATAAATCAAAATAACATGGAGTATTACAAAGTGGAGTCATATGAAAAATTATGAGCATAACAATATACCATATGGTTGCTTGAGGCATTGTATACAGAAAATAACCAATGCAATTACCATTGCCTAAACATAAAGACAAGCCAAACGAACGGCTTATAAATAGCCTAATAGACACAAATGATATTAGTTGTCTTGAACTACTAAAATGTGACAACAAATATATGGGAGCATCGTCTGAGCCCAAAAACTAATTATATTAAAATAGTGCACCGTAATATTATGACCAAAACATAATTAATTAATAGTAGAATGAATAAAAAATAAAATAGAAAGTAACAAATGCAAAAATAAACATACATATCCCCGTAGTAAGTCCATATCCAATTTAGGCATGGATGATGGTCATGTCTTAGATGGAGTATATACATATTGATATGCATAAGAATACAACTCTGTCCATAACCCTTTGAGATTAAAGTCATATGAAAAAGTGTGGCAACAATACACTTGAGCTGACCCTTACCAGCATAATGGAGTATTAATTAAAAGAAATAACAACTACACAGCCACGCAGGCGTGCTTGGAAAAACATAGTACACATACATGGAAGCTAGCCAACATCAGGCAGCCACTTGACTGCAAGAAAATTTAGCCACAAGAAGTTCCACAACCGTGCCAAAGAAAATGAAGACTTAAGCAAGAAATAAACTCCCTCATTATAAAAGAGTGAAACATTTGCTCTTTTACAGTTTCTGATGCTTTTTTTTACCGTTAGTTTATTTTGATAGTGGTACATATAAGTAGAAAATATACTTAGCAAAAAGTTAATTTGAAATACAATATAACATTATATGAAGTATCAGGAACAGAATATAGTCAAAGTTTGTGAAATTTGATCTCTAAAAAGTAAATATTTCTCTCTTTTAAAAACGAAGGGAGTATCTTAAAAACTCGCCGTGCATTTTCTAGTAGTGATAACTTAACCTTCACTTGTATCTTTATTACTGCAATGAGGCGAAACAAGACTCTCTATGAATGTCCCTCCAATAGAAAATTGATCCGCAATGCCATGAACCACAATATCCTTAAAAGTACCTTCTTCCATATTGTACATGACGAATTTCTCAGCAACTGTATCCTCATCTTGCATCATCACCAATTGTTCCTTCCCCAACATACATAGAGGCCTAAACTGTGACTTTTCAGGGTTAATGATCGTGACTTTAGTCCAATACTCTTCGACACCATTGTCTTTCATCACCCAAAAATCAATCTCACTATCACTAGTTGGAGAAAACATACAAAGGCACCCATCGAGAGCCACAAGTTGATAAAACACGAATTTCTGATAATCAACTGAACTTGGGGGTGGCACCACATAAAACTCCTCCTCCTCTAAATCAAATGCCGCGATAACAGACGAGAAAACTGAGCTGCTACTAGCTAGCCAATAGATATAGCCATCAACATAAACCCCTGAAGCATGATGACCAACAGCATGATCATAAGGAGAACGCTCAGCGCGCTTCCAATTACCATGTCCAACAGAGTAAACATTTACAAACATCTCAGTACAGTCAGTCTCATCGTCAGTATTATCAGCGTCCTCAAGAGCAAGGACAATAACATCGTTATGATAAGAAATGGTAACAACTTTATAATCATCGCTAACCGAATCATACCCAAGTCCATACATGGTGAAACTAGTACCAGGATCAAGAGCATAAGGTGAGCAGGGCAATACCTTAGTCTCTTTAGTAGTTGGATTTATTAACACCAACTTGTCTTCCTCATCCATAACTAATATCAACCCATCACAAGAAGCCATGTTCCTATAAAAAGTCTCCGAATCAAAGCGATGATCATCTAAACAAAACTTGCTAGCAGAAGCGGTAATTTCCTCTGACAGGGAGTCAGCATTCTTCAACTGGGTAGAATACAAGGACTGAGATTCATCAGAAAACAGGATGAGTGATTCTTCTTCTCTTGGGAGGTGTTTTGTACGGTTGAGTTGGGTTTTGATGAAGTGAGGTTCAGAAAGAAGAGATTTCCATGTCTTTGACACGCACCGGGATCGTCCAATGGATTTCGCCGGTAGCCGGGTAAGTATGTCAACTATGATCTCTTGATGAAGCACCTTCATATGTTTTGGTGGGTTCATGGGAAATTTAGTGTAATCTGCAACATGCCACATAGCATTACCACATTTCAAAGTCAGCACAGATCTTGCACTTTGTTCATCAACTACAACAAGATATTGGAAAGGTGAGCCTGAGGCAGATTACATAGCACATAAGTATTTAATCAAACAAATTCAACAATAACCAAGAAAGGAATTTAAATATGGATGTTTATTCTACCAATTTGGTAGTTTAAATTTGTAAGAAACATACCTCAACTTCAGGAACATACAATTGATCAGCACAGATATTTCGAAGTCAATGCACACAGAGATGTTTGGATCAGAGAGAGAAGTCAGAAGCCAGATTTGATCTAGGCTCAGTCGAAGACTTTTTTTTTTTTTTTTTACCCCCTTTAGTTGGGCTTTTAAACCCAAATAATCTTTTCTGCTCCTGTATCAGGGGCTTCCCCTATCCACCCATTTCACAACAACCCTCCAAACGATGCAAATATTATTATGGTCCCGGGATCAATATACTACCTCGATTTTTTTTAAGAGGTAACATTTGCCTTTTTCATAAGTGTATTAAAATAATCAAAGGTTGTAACTTAAAAAAAAGAGGTAGTATAATTTACTATATGATCTAGGTACAAACTTTTTTCCTATAGAACATACAAGTATATAAAGAAAATTTACCAAGTTCAAAATTTTTGAACTATGAGTTCATTCGGGACTATAATGCTCATCATGGTCTCCCATGTGGGAGATAGGAAACTATACCATTAAACCACATGGGTCCTTGGTCTTGATATGATCATATATAGATACGAAATCTTCCGACTGATTTCAGGTAATCGGGAGCATATTTCGACAATAATTTCTTGTGGAAACATGTTTCTGCCTTTCTGGTAGTTGGGGTGTTTTTGGGAGGAGAAATTTGGGTAGGGTTTATGTGTTGTTTGGTACCTATTATAATTTTCTTTAAAGATAATTGGTTCGAACATCAATCTCTGCTCGACTACTAGCCTGTAGGGCACACTAGTTTAGAGATTGGGTAGAAGACTTAACAGCCCAGAAGACAACATGCCTAAAGGCTGCCACCACAATTGAATGCTCAATTATATTGTTGGGATGAGGATTTGAACCCTAGGTAATTCCCTGAAATTCGGGTTGTACTCCTGATGCGCTCAAGTTATACGATGTTCTTGTGGTATTTTAGGTGCACATTGCTAAGGGATTTGTTCGTAATTGTTAAGTTTTGCATATAAATCGACCTTAGCGGAAGTTCGGAATTTTGTATTTATTGTTGTTAAAATTGTAAGTTCCGAGCTCTTGGAAGCATGAATGGTTGGAACAACTCCACAACATCGTCTCACCAACCAAACTCCACCGTGTGCCTAAACTAAGCATCATCGCGAGCTCGCAAGCCAAACCAAGTTCGGTACGCCAAAGAAGCATCACCCCGCCAAGCTCTCGCGAGCATCACTGACCCATCGCACGCCCATCGCACCAAGCCAACGCACGCCCAGCGCTCGTCCAAGCGCCCAGCAGCCTCGCTCGTCCAGCAGCGCGCCCAGCGCTCGAGCCAAACCCGCCCAGCAAGCCAGCTCGCACCTCGCGAGGAATGTCGCACCTCGCGACTCTGCTCTCGCACCTCGCGAGATTTCTCGCACCTCGCGACCTGCGTGGTTTGGCCCAATTCTTCAGCTCGTTGCGAAGGCAGTAGCTCATCGCACGGTGCGACCTGTATCGCACCTCGCGACCCCTAGGTCGGTTTAAATGACGGCTGATTTTTGAGCTTTAGTATAAATACTAAACTTTGTTTTTAGACCTAGGGGGAAGGCCACAGGGGATGGAGTTTCCAAAACTCCACTCCTCTCTTGTTGTCTCATCTTTTTAGTTTTTATTTTCTAATTTAGTCTTTGTAGATTTCAATTATGGGATTGGCTTATGCTATGCCGATTGTAGCTTGAACCGTTCTTGAACGAGATTTATATGGAGCTTCAAGCATTATTGTGAGATCTTTCTTCTCTATTTATTTTCTTTGATTATGGTTTAATTTCTATGCTTGCTTTCAATGGTTTTTGCATGATTATGCTAGGAACGTTACTAGTTTGATTGTGTAATTAATCTAATGCTAGATTTAAGAATAGAATCGGATTGTTTTATTCTTTTATCATTTGGTAGCAAACTAGGGAGTAATTTAGATGCTGATCATCTTGGTTATTTCTTGGGGAAATTGAATAAACTGTTGAACGTTTATCGCTTGTATGACGTTAGCAGGTCTGTTGGTTCTCTGTGTTTATTGCTGCTATTGGATTGAACTTAGACGCAGATCGGACTAGGTTATCCTTTAGTTAGAGTTTTATAGTCACGCTGATCGTGCTATTCAACTAGGAATAAGGAGAACACGAGATTAATTCTCGACAATAGATAATTATGGAAATAATTAGAGTGGATGTTCAATGATCGATAATGAATTGAAGTGGATGTTAATCGGATTCAAGATCTTCCCATATTGATTTCTCATTTTGTTTATATGCTAGTTAGTTTTAGTTTGTTCGTAAATCTACTTGAAACCCCCCTTTGTTATTATTATTAGGTTTCTCGGCCCTTAGCTTAATCTAGGTTTTGAATCACGCTGAGTATTAAACTCGTCCCTGTTTCCCTGTGGATACGACCCTTACTTCCATTATACTAGCTTAGTGTAAAAGAGAGTAGGAGAAATTTTATCTTTGGCCGGGCGCGGTGCACAACGACGCATCCGCGCCCGCCAAATTTTGGCGCCGTTGCCGGGGAAACGGTGTTACTTGTTTTTATTTAGAGTGATTTTTGGATGGTATTGCTTGTGCTCTTTGTTTTTGGTTGGCCACTCTCTTGGGAATGATTGATTGAAGCTTTTGACGGATTATTGCTTGGTTATTGTCTAGCTTTAAACATTTATATTAATGGTCATGACATGGGTTAGCTAGGAGTAGTACTAGTTGATGTTTGTTGTTGCCTTAATGCTAGGTTTGGGATATAATCAGATGTTATATGCTCAACCATGTTGTAGTAAGCTAGGTATTAACGATGCATTGCAAGAGTTCTTCTCAATCAATTTTGCAGGTACTTGAAGTGGAGATTGACATGGAACCACCATTGTCACACATGGAGCACAACCCAATGATTAAGCTTAAGGTATTAAGTCGAGCTCACGACTTTAAACAACAGCGCTTCTCGGGAGGCAACCCGAGACCCCTTTGTTTTCTTTCTTTTCCTTTATTTTTCATCAAATTTCCACCACCACAACAAATTTTCTTTCACCCACCACCCACCCACCCACTAAAAAGATCCACAACCAATCTTAATTCACTTGTAACCAAAATCCACAAAAGAAAATCCGTTGGGAGGACTTCAATAGCTAGGAGTTGGTACACTAGAGGATTGAGATTGTTAATGTATCTTTTCGATCTCTTAAGCTAGGTGCAAATCTCAAAAATTCAAAACTTTTGAACTTGTCATTTGTTTGAGTGATTCGAGGGAGCGGGTTGTGAGTTGAGTTAGGAGATTTGAGTTGGTGTTGTTAAGAAATTTGAGTTTGACGGATTGTTTGGTCATGAGTTTTGACCATCGATCTTCGATTTACCCGATTTTCAAATTTCCCCCCCTATTTTCAGTATACTTTTTCTTTTTAATTGTCGACACATTGAGGACAATGTGTAGTTTAAGTAGGGGGGAGGGTATTCTCATTCTCATGTATCTATGTTGTATATATTACTTTTAATTTGAAATGAAAAAAAAAAAAAAATAAAAAAAAAAAAAAAAAAAAAAAAAAAAAAAATGATGATGAAATGAAACCCGCTGAGTTGAAAACCCACAAGGGTGGGCGACTCAGGCAAAAATGGGGGCCCGGATAGGTTGAAAACCCGAAAGGGCAATTTATGCAAAAAAGTGGCTTATATTGAGCGGGTAAGATGGTGAGATAAAAAAAAATGTGAGAAGCTAGGATGAAAACCCGAAAGGGCTCCTAGGCAAAATGAGAGATTAAGAGAGAATTATACACTTTGAAAACTCATTTTGCCGGAGATGGTGTCATAAGGTTGAAAGCGTTTTCGGGTTGGGTTAGTGAATTCATCCTTTGTTTTGTGAAGATCTATTTAAAGTTGGCTTTCACATTCTTTTGGTTAATTGTTTGTTTTTGGGAGTAAGCATGGAGTATATTCCTTTTTGTCTTTGTTCCATGGCTTGCTTGTTTAGATTAGTTGTAGTAGTAGTAGTTTTAGATCATCTTTTGGAGGTTTGGGAGAGGCTGATAGTTTAGTGTGTCGTGAGCCGACATTTTGATTCGTGTTGGTGTTGCGAGGTGATTATTGTTGTCGCGTCTTTTTATTTTTCGAGTGAGCTCGAATCTAAGTGTGGGGGAATCATCGTCCCTTACGTTTAGGTTTTTGAGCGGATGTTGTTAAGATGTGATGATGATGATGTAGTTGATGGGGAGTGTAGGTTGGTGTCGTTAGTTTGGGTGATGATTCATTTGGTGATCCTCATTTTGAGTTTACTCGAGGTCGAGTAAAGTTCAAGTGTGGGGGGTATTTGATGCGCTCAAGTTATACGATGTTCTTGTGGTATTTTAGGTGCACATTGCTAAGGGATTTGTTCGTAATTGTTAAGTTTTGCATATAAATCGACCTTAGCGGAAGTTCGGAATTTTGTATTTATTGTTGTTAAAATTGTAAGTTCCGAGCTCTTGGAAGCATGAATGGTTGGAACAACTCCACAACATCGTCTCACCAACCAAACTCCACCGTGTGCCTAAACTAAGCATCATCGCGAGCTCGCCAAGCCAAACCAAGTTCTGCGCCAGCGCAAGATCACCCGCCAAGCTCTCGCGAGCATCACGGCCCATCGCACGCCCATCGCACCAAGCCAACGCACGCCCGGCGCTCGTCCAAGCGCCCAGCCGGCCTCGCTCGTCCAGCGGCGCGCCGGCGCTCGAGCCAAACCCGCCCGAAGCAAGCCGGCTCGCACCTCGCGAGGAATGTCGCACCTCGCGACTCGCCCGCTCGCACCTCGCGAGATTTCTCGCACCTCGCGACCTGCGTGGTTTGGCCCAATTCTTCAGCTCGTTGCGAAGGCGGTAGCTCATCGCACGGTGCGACTGTATCGCACCTCGCGACCCCCTAGGTCGGTTTAAATGACGGCTGATTTTTGAGCTTTAGTATAAATACTAAACTTTGTTTTTAGACCTAGGGGGCAAGCAGCCACAAGGGGATGGAGTTTCCAAAACTCCACTCCTCTCTTGTTATCTCATCTTTTTAGTTTTTATTTTCTAATTTAGTCTTTGTAGATTTCAATTATGGGATTGGCTTATGCTATGCCGATTGTAGCTTGAACCGTTCTTGAACGAGATTTATATGGAGCTTCAAGCATTATTGTGAGATCTTTCTTCTCTATTTATTTTCTTTGATTATGGTTTAATTTCTATGCTTGCTTTCAATGGTTTTTGCATGATTATGCTAGGAACGTTACTAGTTTGATTGTGTAATTAATCTAATGCTAGATTTAAGAATAGAATCGGATTGTTTTATTCTTTTATCATTTGGTAGCAAACTAGGGAGTAATTTAGATGCCGATCATCTTGGTTATTTCTTGGGGAAATTGAATAAACCGTTGAACGTTTATCGCTTGTATGACGTTAGCGAGTCTGTTGGTTCTCTTGTGTTTATTGCTGCTATTGGATTGAACTTAGACGCTTGGATCGGACTAGGTTATCCTTTAGTTAGAGTTTTATAGTCACGCCGATCGTGCTATTCAACTAGGAATAAGGAGAACACGAGATTAATTCTCGACAATAGATAATTATGGAAATAATTAGAGTGGATGTTCAATGATCGATAATGAATTGAAGTGGATGTTAATCGGATTCAAGATCTTCCCATATTGATTTCTCATTTTGTTTATATGCTAGTTAGTTTTAGTTTGTTCGTAAATCTACTTGAAACCCCCCTTTGTTATTATTATTAGGTTTCTCGGCCCTTAGCTTAATCTAGGTTTTGAATCACGCTGAGTATTAAACTCGTCCCTGTTTCCCTGTGGATACGACCCTTACTTCCATTATACTAGCTTAGTGTAAAAGAGAGTAGGAGAAATTTTATCTTTGGCCGGGCGCGGTGCACAACGACGCATCCGCGCCCGCCAACTCCACTGAGCTACCACTTCTAGGGCAGTTCAAAGTGCGGTCTGGACCACACCAAACCGCAACCCAAACCGTTTTTTCGCGGTTTGGGTTGGTTTGTGGTTTGGGTTATGATTTCAAGCAAACTGCGGTTTGGGTTGGGTATTAATTTTTGTAAACCGAAACCGCACCGTAAACCGCAATTTTATATGATTTTTTAAAATTTTTATTATCTATTTTGAGTTTTTTTTAAATACACTTGACAAGGTGGCATACAAGTATACAACTGAAAAAGAGGTTTGAGGTAAAGAACTTGGACACTTTTGATAAATTATTATTTATATTTAATTATAAAGTCAACTTCATATTTATTTGGACTCTTTATATTTATTGGCCAATTTTTTTTTACTCCTAGTTTACAAAATTAATGTCTCGGAGGAAAAAAATAGTTAAACCGCAAACCAAACCGTTTAGTGCGGTTCGGTTTGGGTAAAAGAGCGGTGCGGTTTAAAAATGTCAAACCGTATATTTGCGGTTTGGGTTGGGTTACATCCCAAACCGCGAACACCCCTAAGTCCACTTCTCCCTCACCCAATTATAAATTATAACCAAATCGAAGCTCCGGGTCTCATAGTTAGACTCCGCGACTTCCTCCACATTTATATAGATTTATAGGTCACCATATGTCTCCGAGAATTTTTTCTATTCACCATATATCCTTAACACTTTTCAAAATTCACCATATACACCTGATCTTTTCAAATGTATACATCAGAATACCACTACTACTAACGGACGTTTGATTTTGTTAAGTAATTAAACCAAATATATTGATTAGCCATTAAACCCCTTTTATCCTCCTCCTTCCTTCTCTATCCTCTTCCATGGTAAAATTAAAATGATAGAATGTATGATATTCTTTTTCTTCCTTCTCTATCCTCTTCGACTCTGCTTCTTCTTACCACCAACACAACTAAACACACCAGAGTAAAGATGAAATTTTAATCTCGACAACCCAAAATCGTCAATCAATAAAACAACACTTTCAAACTCCACCAAGTTCATCGTTTTCTTCTTTCTTCATCCAACATACTCCCTCCGTTCCATAATATAGTTCTTGTTTCTCTCTCTTGAGGTCAAACTTTAAAATATTTAACTCAATATTCTCATTAATATATATATATATATATATATATATATATATAAACATACTCATGTGCGATCTTGTTAGATTCACCTCAACGTGTAGTTTCACAATATTAACTTTTTATAATTTTTATTAATAAGGAATTGAAAATATCGAAGGTCAAAGTTCCATTTTGGAGACCGTGTAAAAAAGAACAAGCACTATTGTAACACCCCCAAATTTCTCTCTTTTTGGAAAACATATTTTAATATAAAACTCCTTGAGAAACTTGAGAGTATTACACCCACGTGATAACGTTAAAGGCTTTAATACTAACTACTAACTGAACTTTAAACTAATGCAGCGGAAATAACTTAGATAACTCCTCTTTATTAATATATATAAACTTTACTGTACAACTATGACGACAATAATAAAAATAAAGAAAATAAAATAACAACTCTTTGACTATTTATGATTCCTCACTAGCTCCCCCATATGAAGTATGCATCATATCAACCTGTAAATTCTGCTCGCCAAAATAGGGTGATCACAGGGACAAAGCCATAAAACAAAACAAATAAAAGCGTGTCAGTAAAAATACTGAATACATGTATATGCGGAATATTAAACACTTTATTTTATTAAACACTTTATTTAATAAAACATTCAAAACCTTTAACTTTCATAAACCTTCTTTGGATACTTCTAATACTTATATACAGTGGCGGATCCAGGATTTTACGGATGGTGGGTCACTACCATGATTTGAAAATGTGGTTTCCATTGCGGTCGCATGAATGGTAGCGCAATCGGAACGGAGAAGTTGACGATATACTGCATCGCAATTCACATGTCGTGATTTTTTTAATAAGTTTTTTCAAGTGCTATTAAATTTTTGTACTAAATATCATATAACAAGATCATTTCTTAAATCTGTTCCAAAAAAGAAATTCCTTTAGTCATTACTTTTTTGTTTTTTTTTTACTTGCAACATTTTTCGTTTTAAAAAGTTGCATAATACTTGCAATATTGAATTTTTTGGCAATATATTCTCTCTTTCTTTCTCCTAATCGGTGGGAGCTGGGTCATATTTGTCATTTTTTATTTTCTTTTCTAAATTCTTGTGTCATAATATTGCAAATAAAAAGAAAAGCGGAGGAAGTCTATAAAAGATTAAAAAGATCCTAAACATTATATGAATCAAATGTTTCATCCCTTTTGTTATCAAATAAATAAAAAAAGCCTACTACCAAAATGTGTCATAATATTGCAAATAAATAAACATTAATCGGAGGAAGGCTAATATTATCATTCAATAACCTCTTGTATAAAAAGCCTAGCCTTTCCCACCAAAAAAGTCAACATTTAAAAAGTAACTCTACTCTTTTTCTTTTTTTTTTGACATGAAAAAGTTTTTCTACTCTTATTTGATCTAGTAATTAACAATTCACTTTTAAGAAACCTACTACTAAATAGAGTACAAAAAAAAAAAAAAGAGCAAAAGAAACAACAAAAAAAAAGAGCAAAAGAAACAACAAAAAAAAAAAAAGAACAAAAAATTACCCCAACCCACGTGCTCCCCATCCCCATGACCCCATCCATTTAAGTTGTCCTTCTCTCTCTTCCAAAAAACGCCACTGCACTTCTTCTTCTTTCTCTCTCTTCGGTTTTCGTAAGGCCAAAACTTCAAAAGTCAAAACTATGGCAATTTTTTTTTTCGTTTCCTCATTTCCACTTCTTCCAGGTCAATCGATTATGGCACTGAATCTGTGTTTTTCTACTTCCTTGCGGTTTGACATATCAAAAGCTAGAAATTTCGAGTTTTTCTTCAAAAAAAAAAAAAAAAAAAAACTAGAACTTCATTTTTTTCTCAGATAATGGTGGGTCACGTGACCCATCATGACTAACTGTGGCTCCGCCACTGCTTATATAACTAGTTGTTGGTCCATGCGCTATCGCGCGCGGCCCCCCTAAGGTAGCAAAAATAATTGCAGACAACTAAATGTTGAGCATTAGCATAATCCATTTCAGGATAACAAAGGCGATAACTTGGTAGTTAAGAACATAAGCTAAGTAGATTGCATTAGCTCTAAAATGCCCTTGGTGTATATATATATTACAAGAACTTAACATAGTAGCGAAAGACATTGGTCCATAAGATACGACAATTAACTCCAAGGGGTTAAATTATGCCAATTTTACGGACCAAATTTTCACGTGTCTAGGTTGTCAGCCTGTTAGAATGGTTCGTAAATGTTCTTCAATGTAGATAACCATGCCAAGAACATCTAAATAATCACGAAATAGGTAAGCGAGTTTGGATCACCAACGTGAAAGTAGCAGTTAGTCTAGCTATAAGAAACAAATCCCCATATGCTAGCTCTTAAGTCTTATATTATAATGATCATAAGAGACCTTGTTAGCATTTATGCAACTGGTCTTCTCTATGAATAATGATTTTCATTCAATTTCCATCATCTTTTTCCCTTCAATCATGTTCAACTCGATCGCCATAACTACACATTATGTCTCTGTTACTCCTATACCTTTTCATAATTCGTGTACAAACTGCTTTTTATGATCACTGCCATCTATTATATTGATACGAAAATATTTACTGATTACAACAAGTACATTCGGGCTTAAAAGTTGCACATAAGGAAATATTAGAACATTAGAATTTTACAGTGATTTGCTTTGCACTATGTTCTATGATAATACACCTAAAATGCTATTATGCTTCACTCGATATAGTTGTTTGCGTTTCCGCAAACTCATAATAATCTGTTTCAATTTGAATTGCAAAAGTCAATTAATTATATTTAGAAAGCCAAAAGTATACTCAACATTATATTCATATATGTTTGTGTGCACTTACTAAAGTTACATTATGTCACTAAAACCACAGGAAGTAAAGCATTTAACTTCCTCCCTCCATCCCTCCCTCTCGCCCTCCATCTCTCTCTCTCGCTCTCGCTCTCTCTCCCTCCCTCCCTCTCCATCTCCATTTCCCTCTCCCTCTCCCTCTCTCTCTCCCTCACCCTCTCCCTCTCTCTCGCGCTAGCTTTCGCGCTCTCGCTTCCTCCCTCCCTCTCCCTCTCCCTCTCCCTCTCCCCCTCTCTCTCGCTCTCTCTCTCTCTCCATCTCTCCCTCCCCCTCTCTCTCACTCTCCCTCTCTATCTCCCTTTCTATCTCTCTCACTCTCTCTCCATCCCTCCCTCACTCCCTCTCCCTCTCTCTCCTTCTCTTTCTCTCTCTCTCTCTCTCCATCATATCTTAACTTTGTATGTGAAGAGAATAACAACATACTTTTCAAACTTCAATGATTTCTCTTTAAGATAAGCTTTTCAACTTGGGAGATTAGCATCCCGTCCAGTACTTGTTTCGAGAATATTAAAGGGGAAAAAAACCTATCATTATATGGTCAATATACGTTTCAACAATTTTTATTACACCTCCTTATCGACCAGAGATATTGCTTTAGTTTAACAACTCCAAGTACAACAAACTATTTCAATTGCAACTCTTATTTCTCAAGATATTGTAATTTTGACAGTTTACTGTTTGTGTTTTTTGTCATGGTTCAAATCGGTGTAGTTTACGGAAAACTATCTATCATATGATCAAAAATGAATTTTGGATTGTGGTCATTGCTGATCATAAAAAATTATTAATAACATAATCAATTTGCTCTCTTTCTCTCATTTTTGCTTTCAAGGTACTTTCTACTTGTCTCTTCTAACTTTGTAATGACACATCCCACTGTCTACATGAAGGATGTTAGACCAAAAAAAACATGATGAAAAAGTTTAATATACATATAAAAGTACTATTACACCTCCTTCCCCCTTACGTACTTTGTGTGTAAATTAATCTATAACACAATCCCATAAAACATACCGTGTAGAACATTCATGTGAAATGTGAGAAAAATCAATAGACATACATTATTAAACTAAGATATAAACCTTCTTTAAAAGAAAGTATACTGAGGTAGTGAGGTTTCCCCACAACCTCCAATATGTTATACATAATTCTATCACATAGGGTGATAACCTCACACTCTCCTACCCGTTGTGCTCACTTTTATATGGTACAGGATTCTACTGATATGGGGTATGGGAACAAATATGTAACCACTGCCTTTGGTAAATATGTTTTGATTGCTATAATGTTAATGTGTATTAAAGTTTTAGAATGATCTTATGTACATCTCGGTTCGGTTCGGTTCAATTCGGTTCGGTTCAATTCAATTCATTTGTTTTATGCCGAAGAGAACAAACACTTAGTCTAGCAGGATGGTCAAACCTCGTATGAAGTTCTTGTGTCCCTAGAGCTAATGCCGAATAACTCCAAGCCAGTTGCATCACCAGCTTCTTGGTAAATATATACTCGTTGTGGAAATCCATAAATTACAATCAAATGGTAAGAAAATCTAGAAGGTGAGGAAACCTGTGGCATGTGTACCTGTGGCATGTGTACAAGTGGATATGTTCCTAAAGAATAATATATCTTCAATGTCATATAAGCTTTTCAAACAATCTGACTAACCTTAACCCCATAAATTATCAAATTGTTACTTAATGTATGATCCTCAAAACTGTATTTCTGGTAAATGCAGAAAGGAAAAAAGTAAATTTTAAGTAGAAAGGTTAAAGAAAGTCAAAAATCGACTACATCAACATACAAATGATTGCTAGCGATCTCGTAGTAGATGCAAAAGAAAAAGATATTCAATTAATATTGAGAAGCTTAACAAAAGTTGCAATAAATATGAATCCTTGGTATAATGATTTAATGAGTCTGGCAGTGTTTAAGATATGAACCTTTCGAAAAGTTTCTTCACATAAAGCATCCAATACATACAGGAGATATAATGCTAATTTACATCGATCTTTCTTATAAAAAAAAATTACATCAGATCTTCCAGTAGGCTCTACTATCTAGAACAACATATCACACCGTCCCCACAAGCATGGCTGAAGCGAAAGGCTTGCTGGGCGTTCGAATGGTGAAGGAACGTGGGGCGTCTCATGTTATGGTGGAATGTGATTGTTTAATGGTGGTTCAAGCTCTTCAGCGCCAAGCTTCGGGTCCCATAGAAGGAGTAACCATCCCCCTCTTACTGTTGTTGGCCAACACAGTGATAGCAAGTGGAACACCTGCACGACTGCACTCATTAATCATTATAGAGAAGCTTCCTAACAGAGGACACTTCTTTGGGATCTAAGAAACCATTTTTGAAATGCTATGGTGAAGGTGAAACAACTGCCAACTTTCTTCCTCTGATAGTGGCTCAACCTTGATGATTTTCTGGTACTGTAGAGTACGATTACCAGCCTTGTGTTGCAAACCGGTTAGGCTTGATGAATCACCGTTCTTAATGGGTATGGATTATATAACGTCAAATACAACTTTCTCCGCCTCTCTTTTCCTTTCCCTTTTTGTCCTTCTCTCTCGTTTGAATTTTTAGAAATCTCTTAGAAGTGTTTTTTGTTTCCTCATTCTTGATTACTCTAAAAGAGTATCTTTAGGCTCTCACCTCTTGCTCCCTCTTATCTCAATTTCTCATCTTCACCCGTGCCTTCTCTTTCACTCTATATGTATCACACTTTAATTATATGGCTTTTTTATATCTTTCTTATTTGCACTTAAATATAGTCTAAGTTATGACCATCTCTTAGTCCCTCCTCCTTCTCTCATCTTCATCCTCATATGCTCTCCTTCTCCCTTTTAGCATTATCCCATCTTGATTCTTCCTCCTTTCTCCATCTCACTCTACTCTACAAAAGGAGAGCTAACCATTCCTGCTCATATTACTCATGACATAACCCACAAAACAAAAGGAACATAACCTGAGAGTACATGGGGGAAAAAATGAACCCCCCTCACAAAGTGGCACTCCAGACTTTACCAAAAAAGAACAATTGTAGCTTATTACTCCTTAGACTTCCTAACTTACCTTCACAGAAGTCCTACTCCATGCTGCCTTGTGCTGATTATTGAAGCTAAGTCAAACAATAAGAAAAGGGTGCCACTATCAAGTGAGTGCTTCCACCTATTTCGTTTACAATTGTCTAAGACAGGCTTATAATGGTGTATATCGGTGAGACATTTGTCCTAGAGACTCATTCACAAGAGCCGATCCCCGCTTGCATAAAAAGTTTGGCAAACGATCGGATAGTCCCCTAACATCAGTGTATCGAGAAACCTAACAATTTATTGCGCTTCTTAGTCAACTCATTTCTTTAGATTTGGCATAGTTTCAATCAGTATATATAATAGATGTACTTCATAAAGTTATCAGTTATACCAACCAAGCTGAAAATCTTGGGCTCTCTGAGCTGCTTTAATGCAATCCGGTGTGTTTGTTGCGGGTGCGTACCACATTACATCAAATGCTTGCTCCAATTGATCCATGTTGTTTTCTCTCGCCAATATTACAACAATGAACTATGAAGACCGGATAATTAAGTTTATCGGCCCTAAACTTAACTAATCGAACTCATGAGATACATCATTTAACTCTTATTAGTTGATATCCGAACCGAGCGGGCGTTTATTTGAATTAATTTGAACTTAATTTTTCCGAAATAAGTTAATTTGAACCGAGTAGCCTATATATGTTACTAAAATCTTCATATTATACTCTCGAAATCGCTTAGGCGGATCCAATATAATACATATTACTTCGGATATTGGCATAGTTTTCAAATACAAAAACAAAAAGAGAATATTGCATAATTCCGTAGAAGTATCTTTTATTAGACACGTCTTTGATCATTAATATCTTCACTTGTGATCCTACATATCATGGTTGCATCTGATTACTTTGAAGCTACGCAGCAAGGATGAAACTAACTAAGGACAGCGAGAGTGTATAGTTAATCTTTTAATCAAGGATCAAATTACAGTTTACAATGTAGTAGAGGTAAGTAGAGAACTGAAGTACATTAACCTGGTATTTTGTCTTGTAAATATTGATAGCAGTAGCATGAGCAAGAAGCAAGTGGCGGGCAACAATGTAAGGCTCAGTAGTAGAGTTCCCACCTGCAAAAACAGGTGAAGGAGGATGGACTATGGAGACCCGCTTTGGAGCGAAGATGCCTATATCATAGCCTTGAGGTGCCACTCTATGAGCCATGAGGCTCGTTAAACGTTATCCAATGCTTAACCCTGTCCCTGGACTTCTGATACAGAGTTACAGCGTGGGCTTCAGAATTATTTCTACAATTATAGCATACAAACAAAAACACACTTCTAAAATGAGAAGTAACTCAAACAACATGAACTTGTAGGAGAAATATAAATACAACACAGTTCTCTTACATGATTGAGGGCTAAGCCAACTTTTGTATGCATCCTCTAATGCTTGAGAATTATATATTTTACTGAAAGCCCCAAATTCGAGTTTGCAGTTCTTGTGTCTTATTTAAACCAAAATAATCATTACCCATATTTTGATAAAGGAAGAAAGGGATGAAAAAACAATGAACAAGTTTGCAGACCTATGTATATATATATATATATATATATATTTTTTTTTTTAGGGGAACCTATGTATATTTATAGATGAAGAAGAAAATAACACAGTTTAAACAAATTCAAGAAAAAGAATTTGGAGCTCATAATAAGTGGGAAAATGAAACAAGGCTAGAAGGACGAAAGAGAAAGATACCAAGATTTTTAGTAATCTGAATAATACTTCAATCTATAGTAATTTTGATTTGGATTTCAAAGATGATTGAATGAGATTATACCGAATCAACTTGAGTTGGCGTTCGTGTTTTGACGAAGTTTTAGAAATTCCTCGCCAATCTCCTTTTCCTACTTCTTCCAATCCAAGCAAAAATAGGATATGTTCATCTTCCGTCCACGTCACACCTAAAAATCACGATTAATCAATCAAATCAACAACAACAACAACAACCAAAAGTAACTATGAATTGATTTTTAATTTTTAATTTTAATTTGTGATTTTGATTTTTTCTCTCTTCGCTAACGCTCGCGGTGACAACGGCGGCGATGGTAGAAAGCCAAAAGTATACTCAACATTATATTCATATATGTTTGTTATTTCAGAGGGTAAAAACATCAATATCTTTATATGCTTTAAGCCTTCAATTGGAAATTGCGAGCCTTATATGAGAACGCTAACTACAAAATGAAAAAGATTAACATGACAAATACAAAGTTAAATATAAAGAATTACGGAAGTAAAGCATTTCAAAATCGGGAACATTTAATTAGTCCATTCTAAATTTACCATTAAATCTCCTCCCGTTTTTTTTGAATAAAAGCTTTTCACATTTCTTATGCGAATTATCCTCTTAAAATTCAAAATTCACAAGACTCTAAAACGTGAAATATCATAAAAGAAAGCCAGATCTAGAACAAAACCTCATTCTTCTAAAAAGAAATGATGAAATAACCCATTTATAAAAGAAAACCCAAAATTGTTTTTTGAGTTACTTTATAGTTGATTATCTAGTTTGATTTCAAGTAACATAAAACAATTTGCTCTTTCTAGGAACTTGCTAATGGGGCAAGGAAAAGAGAATCCATTTGTAACTTTAAGTTGTAACACCATCTCAGCTACTCCAATATCCTTAAAGCCCCACATTTAATAAGATGGGATTGATTCACCTTTGATACCTTCCCGAGGACTAAACAAGGCGAGATAAAGTCAAAAGCCAAAATCATTTTTCGGACAAGAGACATGCTTTTCAATTATATGTCTTCTTTGTTTCATTAATAGGAAATATGATGCCCAAACTCACATACAAGTGTATTAATCCAAGGGTTCGAGAAAGAAATTTTATTTACGTGAAGTTAGGGTTACCTGGTTAATTAGTTTCCAAGTTTAGCATATTCTCGTAAATGTCTTTTAGTTTCTACAAAAATAGAAGAAAATCCTTAATCTTTACCATATTCTTCCCTTATTCAGTATTTTCATCATATTACAAAAATATGATGCCCCATATCCATGTTGATACTTTATTAAGAGTTGTGAATTGTGATGATTGGATAGGTAGTTTTTAAGTGTGTGGGGCATGAAAAAAAGTAGAGAGAAATTGTGGAGACCATGTCACCTAAATAGGAAATGGTACAATCTGTTGGGAACAAAGTAAAAAGGACACCGAGTCAATCTTTTAGGAATGAACGGAGTATGAAAAAGAAAAAGATAGTTCTTCTCAAGACTTTCATAGAAAAAAGCAACTACTCCACATTGTATTAGCTTGATCCCGAAAGTGCAGGTGATGCCAATGAACACCAAAATCACAACTTACTATACGACAAACTTCATGTAGAATATGGCAAAATCAAGTCTTAACATTGAGCTGAATCGGATGGCTACAATCGTGAATCCGGCCAACAATAACAAGTTTGTTTTTCATTTACATAGTCTACAAAATAAGATATTTAAAGACCCTCTCCAAGAAACTCCTTGCAAATTAGTTGTAGCCTCAAAATGACAGATGGGGGTGACAAAAAGTATATGGTTCAACCCTTGAAATCAAAGTATAATCGGACGTAACCGATAAAATTCAAGTCTCGTTGGCTCTCTCTGTCGGTATAAAGATGCTCTTTGTAAAGATGCTACTATAAAAATAACTATTATAATATGCTACTATAAAGATGGACTATGGATCATATGATTTGAAGCATCCAATCTCCATAACCATAACTCTTACTCTCCAAAATCAAGCACACACCAACCAATCTCCAACCATTTCAATTCGCTTAGCATCTCCTTTACCACAAGAACAACAATAATCACTGTATGAGTATGAGCATGAACCGCCCCCCCTTTCACCAAGAAGAAGATAACTCGAAAATAAACATGAGGTTATTTCGTAATTATCGCAAGATCTAATCTTTAGGTGCTCAAACTCCACCACTTCAATCCGTCAATTTACACTCTAAACAAAATATGGCATCACCCGAGCTCGTATTGCAACTCTTACAACTTGTTGTTTAAACACCTTACCATGAACATCTTCAATATGGACTTCATTCATCCCACTTGACTAATCTAAAACTTGAAACCTCAAACCGTCACCATTGCCAAAAAAAAATGTTTTAAAAAATTGTTTTCTAAATCTTTTCCTCTCACTAAGTCCAATCTTTGCAATCCTATATCTTTACCACATTGTACTCACATGTTAACAATCAATACCCTTGAAGGAATTTACTGACCCAATTAACTTAAGAGCATATTATGAATTACTCTTCCCAAGAAGGGGTGTACCCGTTAACAAGGACAAAACTAAGGCTTCATCCTAAGGAGCCCAAATCAATCTAAAAGTTTCAGATTTATCTCGTAGCTCTACTTATATGCATATATGATTAATATGCATTAGGTAAGCACATAATAGGCAAGAACTCTTTGTTAATGCTATTTACGTACCCCCTTGCTTGTTACAACCTCTTTTTTTTTCTTTTGGATGCTTAGGAAACAACAATACATACCTTTTTCAAATATCTTTTTTCCTCCTCATAATATAAGCATTCATTCCATCTCTCTTTATTATTCCCTTATCATTTACCTCTTATAAATAACCAAGGATCCTCTACATTGGAACTAAGGGAAAAGAAAGCAATAGAAGAGGATTATATATTAAAAAAGGAAAAATTGATAAGAGCGAGGTCCAACTATGGCCGCCCTTCCATAATAGATCCCAACTTTGGACTATCCTACACAGGGTCCCAACTTTAAGGGGTGTTTTACAAAAATAGTCCAAGTGGAAGGGTAACCCGCTTAACTTGTAAAAAAAACTTAAACCCCTCTCCTTCCTCGGTTCCTCCTTTCTTTCGCTCTTTCTCTCTCCTCCCCGCCACCAAATCCTCTTCCTCCTCCCTCCCAACCCGCCCTGCCACCCCACAACCCGGCCCCCTCCCTTGCCACCCTGAAACACCCACAACCATCTTTGATCTCTCATCCTCCCTCCGTCTTTCCACCCCCCTCCCCTACCACTCTTCCCTTTCCTCTTCCACCGCACTCACCCTCGACACGGACCCAACCTCCACACAACAACCCCGCGATGAGAGGAACACCGGTAGAGGAGAGAGAAAATATGGCACTGGATTTTTTGTGGGTTGCTACCCACGACAAGGTAGCAACACCCTCAAGAGCGCATCATCGGCGAGGCGTCACCAATGCAAGGGAAATTCTCCCATTTTAAATGAAACCACTTCAAAGCCTTCAACTTTTTCAATGTGTTGGTTTTTTTTTTGCTATTGATTTTGATCCTGATTTAGAAATTAAACACCCCCGAGTTTAATTTGTTCTCGAGTTTGTGGGTGGTGTTGGTGGGTTTGGGCATGGGTTTTGGAGGTGGTGTTGGTGGGTTTGGGCATGGGTTTTGGAGGTGGTGTTGGTGGATTTCGGGCTTGTTGTGGATGGGTGGGGTGGTTAGGGGCGTTTCGGGGTGGATGGTGGTGTTTTGGGGATGGCTGGTGGTGTTTTCGGGGGTGGTTGGTGATGGTTGGGAGTGGTTGGTGGTACACCTTGGAAGGGGAAGAAAGAGAGAGTGTTGCGTAGGGAGAGGAGGAAGGAGGCAGGGGATCGGTGTTGCAGCGACGTGGGGGAGGGTGGCGGGGCTCCGATGAGCCGGCGACAGTGAGTCAGAGAGTGACGGTTTTAGGGGAGGAGGGGAGGGTGGCGAGGCAAGACAGGAGGTTTCTAGGGCGGGGAGGAGTGGGAGTGCGGGGAAGAGGGTGGCGGGGATGGTAATGGTGGTGGCTTAGGAAGTTTACCTGTTGTAGCAGGTTAGGTGACCTGCTAGGACCACTTTTGTAAAGCACACCCCAAAGTTGGGACCTGTGTGGGATAGTCCAAAGTTGGGATCTATTATGGAAGGGGGGCCATAGTTGGGCCTGCTCTTATCAATTTTTCCTTAAAAAAAAGGTGTAAGTACCTAACTATGAATATTTCAAACCCTTATCTTACAAGTACTTTTGTTACTTTTTTAGATTAATCTGATTGACATTAAGGGAGTTACCTTGCTATAAATATAAGCTAAGATGGTTTACTCTTACTTTGTACTCCCTAAAGGAATTTGCAAAAGTCAAGTAAATGAACAAATTGCTAGAGGGCATCAAATAAACTAATAAAGTAACTAAACAAGAAGAAATTTCTGGTGAGCTTCATTGGTCCAGCTAGTTCACAAAAATTGCTCTCAAATTTTAGTATCATTATACCACGGATATCTAATAAGAATTTATGAACCTAAAATCTACAAATCTGCCTTCAAAGAGCACCAAAGCTAATTTTAAATTTAGGTGATACCTTTTGGACTCATGGTACCATCCATCAATCAAAGCCTTACAAACTACAATTTGAAACCCTCCATTAGAGACTTTGTACAAGTTGCTTTCCAAAAAACATCCTCATGTGTAGTCCTAATTCATTGAGAATTTCATTTGCAAGGACTTCGAAAAATCTGAGGGAACTTTGATAAATATTCTCAATTAGATATGATGTCATTATTATATGTTATTAATTTTCGTATGTTATGTAAAAGAAGTTGTACTGTGAGGTCATAAGTTGAGTGCTTGTAAACACAAATCATGCATGAAGAGTTGAAGACAGAAAATTACTCCCTTCTCTTTCTTGCTTAGACTTTCTTATTCTAGCCATTTCATCATTCATACCACGACAAATGTCCCTTCTTCGCTGGAACTTTCAGAAATTGAGAAAAACTAACCAAATTGGGTTATGCTGAAATCAGGCTTATTTTATATCTTAATCCAAAATGGGTTTTTCTTGGAACACCACCCGGTAGTTCAAATTTCAAAAAGGGGTTAAAATACTACCTTAACAGTTTTGATTACTGGATTATTACTTACGAAATAGGCAAGACCTCATTATTATAGTCGATAGTAATAGACATTATCTAGCACAAGATTCATACTAATAGGGGTCACAACAATTTGGATAACGCATACAATATCATCACACATAGAAATTCCAACTCCCCACACAATACCTTATATGCAAGAACCACATTCTCGTATACAATTATGAAGTAAGAAGGTCAATTCTTACCTCGCAGCTCCGATATTATGGAAGGGCCAATTTCCCGCTGGCTTCCATCAATAATATACCATCTCAATTCAGCATTTTTTGGCAAGTCTTGACTTATTAGCCTTGCTAACAAGATGATACAATTCATAATAACATTCACATAAACATGAAATATGACCTTCCCCAGAAGAAAACCCACAAGTTTCGGATGAAGCAAATACATGCATTTCCAATTACATATAAAAGTGCATATCAAACTTAAACATATTCAAAGGCGATATAAAATTTTAATCATCTCCAATGATTCTCTAATATCACAAATTTAACCTGATTGATTCTCTTTTAGGGTTCAACACAATCGGAAAACAAATCCCAATTCCCAATTTCAACCAAAAGGGGCAAAAACGCATAAAATAAAATCTGTGATTCCAGGGAAAGGCAGCTCACAGGCAACAAGCAATGTAAAGCTTAACCATGATTATACATTTATACTTGAAAAGTAAATGGTTAATATTGCTCACTAACAATACTACAATTATCAGGTAAACAACCACAAAGTAATTCAACAACCAATTATTTGGTATCCAATTACTATCAGTCATTAATACTACTTTGATAGATTAAATACCTAATCAGGTGATTGACAAAGATAGAAGTGGCAGCGACTTGGCGACTTCTCATCTCTGCCATATGTTCCTCCCTCTTTAGTGATGATCTCAATTGCAGAGGGAAGAACGGGAGGCGATGAACGATTAATGATGTGGTATGGAGAGAGGTAAAAAGAAGAGGGAAGAAATTAGGTTAGAGGAGATGAACGATTGAGAGGAAAAACGGGAGGAAAGAGAAGAACATCGGAAGGCAATGTAAGCAAAGCAAGGGCAAAACAACTATTTCATCAGAATCGTGGGTGGAGAAGAAGGGGTGAAATAGACATTTCACTGTTCCTAAGCACAGTAGAGCAACTTCTCTCTTTTTAATGGGTATAGATTTAATGGGTATAGATATACTGTATATAACTTTAATACAAATCTTTTTTCCTTGCCTAGGTACCTTTCCTGGGGGTTACTAAACGCAGCCTCACTTTACTAACGCAACCCAGTAAAATACCTAAAAACCCTCATTATCATGTTCTTTCTAAAAAGCACTTATCTCTCTTAAAATATTCTCTCATCCTCCTTTATACAGTTAGAGAAAAAAACTTATAGAAGACCTAATTCACAAATTTTAATCTGATACTCAATAGACGATAATTTTGACCCAAACGAATTTCAATATGATGTAAGTTGTTCAATTTTTTTTTTTCCGTAATCATGCAATTTCGTGCGATTCTTATGAAACGATTTGCCTTATTTCATGTAATCTTCATGAAACAGATTAACTGCTTTTCGTGCGGATTGAACAAAATAGGCTATTATGCTTCGTGGATATTGCACGAAACGGATTAATCTGTTTCGTGAAGATTGCACAAAACAGACTATTCTGTTTCGTGAAGATTGCACGAAACAGATATAGGGTTTCGTTCAATCTGTACGGAATAGATAAAGTTGCTTCATGCAACATGAATGAAACAGTGTAATCTCCTAAATAACAAAACTTGCACATTTTTTTGTGGAGGTTACTAAACGCAACTCCACTTTGCTAAACGCGGCCCTCAAACTTTCATCATCATATTATCTTCCGGAATTATTGGGATTTAATTACTTTTTTTCCTAAAACCCTTAAAACCAGCATTCTTAAGACCAAGGAGTCGGGCGGGTTTACTCAAAAGTTTTGCAAAAAAACCGGTTGATTCAAAATCACGATATGTGTAGATGTCACAAATGATGATTCATTTTTTTTTCTACCGCTCTTACTTTCTCTTTGTTAGTGACATCTATAATGTAATAGTTAATGAATCAAAAACTTTAAATTGAACTTATTGTGACATACTCCCTCCGTCCCAAAATACTCTTGACACTTATCAAGGCACATAGTTTTAGATGATAAGTTGTTGTTTGGTTATCAATTATTATTTTATTAAAAAGTAGATGTGGTAGGTGTTAGTAGTTAGTAAAAGTAGTATTATTTTATTTTAAGGAGAGAGAATGTGGGCCATGGATAGAGTTGATATGTAATAGGAGCGGTATTATTTTATTTGGATGAGAGAGAGTGTGGGCCAATGTTTAAAAGGTATAAGGATTAAAATAATAGTGGGTCATATCCAAAAATAGAAGTGTAAAGAGTATTCTGGGACAGATGAAAAAGGAAAGTGTAAAGAGTATTATGGGACAGAGGGAGTAGTTTACAATCTTGCTTCAAAAATGCTAACCTGCATTACATGTTTCCTTTGTGAACTATAGATAGCGCCATTTCTCAAGATACTTACCTAACATGAGCATGTGCCTATTAAAAACAAATCAAGCACTTTTAAAGACATAGGCAAGAGGATATACAACCAAAAAGAAAAACTAGCTGAAGAGTGTTCGCTGTCTAATTCCTTAAGGGGAACTTAATGTTCATCCTGGCCTCTTTCTTTCTGTATAGTGCTAAGTCCATGATTATATCATATGTCATGACAATAATAGAGAGTGCACTTAGTTAGAAGCTAGAGAGCAGATTGATATTGAATCTAGACTTAATCCCCGGGATCCCCGAGTGCGCAGAACGAAGATAGAACAACCGAGGTTGAAGACAATATATGAGATATGCGTTATACATTGTCGTGTCAAACATAAGCCGGTGACCAAGAAAGCATGATTTTGTTTAAACAAGAGCTAGCAACACAGAGCATCATACACAAACAAAGAATTAATTACTAGTGCATACACTTGATGAGATTACGCTACTTCATTCAATACACATGAAACAGTAGCAACCATTTCATCCCAGTTATATGAAACAGTAGCAACGATTTTGTTCAATATACATGAAGTAGTAAAAGCTATTTCGTTCAATTTATATGAAATCCTAACCAAATAATGTGAAAACGGAAAATCTGCACAATATTGGGGACAAATATCACCCAATTTCGCAAAAATCTGCACAAATTTCTTAAAAAATGGATACAAAAAGTACTGATATTTTGTAAAAAAAATACAGAAAAACAAATCTTCACAAACTTGCTTGGAAGTATAACCAATTTCCTTCAAAATCTAGAGGTAATTCGCTTAGCCAGAACAGACCTAACTCATCCAATTCGCAGCAATTGAACTCTTGATTGCATTGAAGCAAATTGAAGCTATTGTCGCACGAAAATGGAGAAAGGACGAAGAGGAAGAGGGATGGGGAAAATCGCAGCAATTGTAGTCTTAATCTCTCATTTTCGGTGACATATGAAGAATTTGGGTGAAATTATGGGAGATATTGGGTGCAAATTTTGGACGAGAGAGGAAGAGGAAGAGGGAGAAAGATGAGAGGAATAGGTTGAGTGAGAAAGGGGTTCGTATTTTGGATATTTTCAAGGGTTGTGTTTAGTAAAGTGAGGTTGCATTTAGCAACCGTCTTCCTAAAGTGTGTACATCCCAAGTTTAGTATTCCTTACTGAGTCTATTACGAGGGGTTACTACCTTGTCCACATGACTTATACAAAAAGTACATGGGTAAATAATATAATGGCTACCGTTCTTGCTAATAAATAACAAGTCGTTGCCTGGGTAAATAATGTTAATAGCTACCGTTCTTGCTAATAAAAAACAAGCCGTTGCCTCTTTATTATTGCGATCATAAAAGATCATATATCTAATAAAAATCCTTCTGAAATAATCCTCCTTTAAAAAGAATAGTACTACTTATAAATTTAGCCATATAAAGGCATAAATAAAATAACTTGCTTAAGAGGTAACTTTTGAAAAATAATAATAATTCAAAAACACTCCTTTTTAAATATTTAAACATGCATTTAAATATCAAACTCCTTGTAAATTATATGAATATAGATCCAATGATCAAACTTTATAATAATATTGAACTAAAGACATAATTCAAGTGCATAATAAAATTAATAAACATTCAAACATGTTCATACAAAACACATGTAGTTCATAATAAAACTTATAAAAACATGACTTCAATCCAAAATATTTTCCTAAAAACATGATACTAAGGTTGCAAAAATAATTATTATAGATCTACATATACACGCACCTTATAAATTAATAACTACTAGGGAGTAAGAGAAAGGGTAGGCTAAAAAGAGAGAGATAGTTTAAACATGAGAAAAGAGATGTATTTCTCAAATTTGGTGTGAAGAATATGATGGGTGGAGACCCTTATTTATACTAGTTGACAAAGTAGAGTCGTATTAGGACTCGGACTTAAAAGATGGGTTTTTGAGAGAAGATAAATAATTTGAGCTAAGATCCACTATTTTTTTATGATCATCTTGCTAAAATTGGAGAATATTCCCTAAGATAAATAATCTAGAAGCATATTAAGCACAAGATAGAAGAAGCAAAGTTAACCAACTTTTGTTAACTTTGGGCAATTAGCTTTTTTTTTTTTTTTTTTTTTGGTAAAATATTTTGGGGTTTTTTTTTTTTCTTTAAAACATTTTTAAATTTTGTTTTAAACAAACTACCTAGATTTTAAAAATTTGTAAACCCAGGCCCAAAATTCAAATTGAGCTAAGATTAATTTTAAACACCCAAAATCTTTTATAAAAGCCTCTTTTAAAAACCTTTTTAGTAAATAACCAAAACTTTTCTAAAAAAATATAAATATTAACTACTAAAAATACGGGTATTACAACTATATTATGGGACGGAGGAAGTAGACATTCCAACAAGCAATTCCTGAACACCCAAAAAAATTAAATATTTCATTGCAAAACTCAACCAGCATGAAAGCTTCTTGTTCTTTACAAGTGTACCAAGTCTCAATTTCTCCAATTTGCGCTTCACCACGCACCCAACACGCTCACTTCCTTCTCTCGAACTTCTCCTCTCTTCCAACCACCAAATTCAAAGTCCTTTAAACTTAGGCTCAGAATCGAGTTGATGAGGAGAGTGAAATTTTGCATCAGAATCAACAGCGTGAATGAAGAACTCTCTGCAAGAAATTAGAGAGAAGGAGATGGAGTAAGAGGATAGAGAAAGAGGATATAAGATGGAGGATGGAGGAGGAAGGAAGGAGAGAGAGAGAGAGAGAGTAAGTGGAAAGAAGATGAAGAGTATGGCGGTGGATTGCGTGGAGGTAAGGGGATCTATATATCTTGTGCTACCAAGGAAGTTATAATGCCTAAAGAGGCTAGGGCAAGTCCTAATTGAAAATGAAGCGAATTGTTGATTATGAGAATCAGTAGAGGAAAGGGGGTGGCCGATGATGGTGGCTGGAGGGGGAGGTTGGGTGGAGCTGGTGATGGTGAGAGGAGAGAGAGCGGGGTGGTGGAGGTGGTGGAAAGGGTCAAGAGGAGAAGGGGGGGATTGTGGTTGACTAGGTTAGGGCGAGAGATTAGGATTGGGGTAATTAAGGGTTAGTGAGTTAATTTGGTTAGTCATTAAGCCTTAGCATCTTGTGGATTTTTCGAAAATTGGGGGTATAAGGTGAATTTTGAAACTAGTAGGGGTATATGGTGAATAAAAAAATTTGTCGGAGGTATATGATAGAAAACCGTATAATTAATTACTCCTTCCGTCCTCTAATGTCCCGTACTCCCGTTCCTCCAATGTACGTTTTGGATTGTTAATATCTTTAATTACATATTAGTAAAAATTATAAAAGTTTAATTTTCCTAACGTGCATAATGGGATCGAATCAAATAAGATCCCATATTTATGTTTTTTCTTATATATTGAAATTTTTAGGATGTTTATTCTACTAATTTGGTAGTTTAAACTTGTAAGAAACATACCGCAACCTTAGGAACATACATTTGCTCAGCACAAATATTTCAAAGTCAATGCACACAGAGATGTTTGGATCAGAGAGAGGAGAAGTCAGAAGTCATATTTGATCTAGGCTCAGTCGAAGACTTTCTTTTAACTATATGTTCATTCGGGACCATAATGCTCATGATAGTCTTAGGTGCATGATATAATATGATTGCTCAAACTAGCAATCATATATATCATCGATTTCTAATAATATTCTTACATCTGAGTTTTATTCTCTAACTAATTCTTCATTCATTCTTTATTATTCTCAACACTTTGATTTTCAGGTTTTCCAACACAAAACTTTATTGATTAATATCCTTAACTATTTATTAGTAAAGATTATTTAAGATTTCCATTTAGAAAATATACATTTAATATGATAATATATAGGGGCGAAGCCACATAGTAACAAGGGGTAGCACATGCTACCCTGTTTTTTTTTTTAAAGAAAATTGTGTTTTTCTGTTTTAAAAAAGGAAAAACAGAGAGAAATGAAGGAATGTGTCGTTGTGTGATAGCGTGAAGCCCCGAATGCGAGTTGGAATTAAACGAAGTTGGGAAACCCGATCCGTTGATGTCGGTGAAGAGAAAGAAGGTCTTGAAACGGGATTTGGACGAGCGACGGCGTGGCGTGGCCGGCGTTGTGTGAGGGCGTTAGGGGAGGAGAGGAGAAGAGCGGTGAAGAGAGGAAAGGAGAGTTGGGCTGCGTGGGAATGAACGGAAGGAAGTTAAGGGTCGGCCTTCGCGGTTTCTACGTCCGGATTGTTGTTGCTTTGGGCATGTGGTTGTGGTTAGTTAATTTATGGATTCTTAAAATCAAAGTTGGTGAAGAGAGAATTGTTCAATAATTTATGGATTTATGATTATATTGTTGGCAAATTGTTAGAAAATTGTTGATAGTGTCAATTACATTTCGTGTGAATATTCGATGAATTATAATGTGTTGTTGGTGAATTATAGTGTGTGCGAATTATTAGTGAATTATGATTTTTGTAAAAGTTTATTGAATCTAAATTTTTGTGAATTGAGTTAGTGTTGTAGCTAACTATAAATTGTGATGGGTACCTTTTTTTAAGTGGAATTGTGATTAATATGTCATATATATTGATGTTTAGGTAATGATAAGCTTTTTTAAAAAAAATTTCCAGAGGTTACGTTTTTGAATCTCGATAATATCGGGATATGCTAATAGAACACTAAATGCTTCAAAATATTGGCATTAGGTTCTTGTTGGAGAGAGGATCAGAGGAATCAATTAATCATGCCCTTTTTCAGTTGTGATTCCTTTTCTGTTTATATGAATTCAAATCCAATTCTTCCTCCAACTCAAACCAAGCAAAAAAAAAAAAGTCTAATATGTTAAAGGAAATTGTGAAATAGCATAGACATGAAATGTTAAATGTTGGTTTAGTTAGATAATATTGAGAACGATTTATTTTTAGATGTAAAATTTGATGCGCTTATAGATTAGTTCCAACATTTAAAAACTTGTCTGAAACAATTGTAATCTTCTTTTATTAAAATACATGAAGGTTGTATTTGGATTTTGTAACATTTGGGATTTAGTAGTTACGGATTATTTTTTTGTATTTAATACTCCATATCGCAATATTACGCTACCCCCCACCCGAAATCCTAGATCCCCCCCTGATATAATATACTCCCTCCGTCCCAGAATACTCTTGACACTTATCAGGGCACGTAGTTTTAGATGATAAGTTGTTATTTGGTTATCAATTGTTATTTTATTAAAAAGGTAGATGTGATAGGAGTTACTAGGTAATAAAAGTAGTATTATTTTATTTGGTGGAAAGATAGTGTGGGTCAATGGTTAGAGTAGATAGGTAGTATGAGTGATATTATTTTATTTGGAGGAGAGAGAGTGTGGGCCAATAATTAAAAGGTAGAAGGATTAAAATAATAGTGGGTCATATCTAAAAATAGCAGTGTAAAGAGTATTTTGGAACAGATGAAAAAGAAAAGTGTAAAGAGTATTATGGGACAGAGGGAGTAGTTTTATATACTCCGTTCGGATTTTTTTTTACTTGTTTCACTTTGACCTTTTGCACGAATCACGTGTTCAACTATGACCCTAGTTTTTTTTGTTAACACTTCCTTTGTTTTTTATACTCCCTCCATAACTGTTCTCTGTCCCATATGACCTTTTACACATGCTTAATGTACAGAAGTTTGGCCAATTAATATCTTTAAATGCTGATAAGCAAAAGTTATAAAAATTCTTTATTTTGAAAATATACATCAAGACAAATCCAATAACATCAAAGTATATACTAACATTTATCTTTACATTTAAATATAGCCAAAGAAGGTTATATAAATTGTACACATGATCAAACTGTATCGATCACTATGTGTTAGAGGAAAAGATTGCAATGTTTGATCTTCACACTGGTCGTCGTGTTAAATTGGTTTTGATCTATGTTTTCAACGTCTATCAATATGCAATACTTTTTAAAAGCTATAAATGTTCAAAAACTGTGAAAAGTCAAAACATAGTGCTCTTATAATCCTATTAGATTAGAAACACAGGAGTACTAGTTTATGATCAATACTCGAGCAAGATATCTACCATCAAAGGCCTCACGGCCCGTTTGGTATTAATAAATTGCGGTAATGGGAATGAATTTTAGGTGTATGTTCTGAGGGAAGCCTTTAAAATCTCCATTGGGAGGCAATTTCAACCCTCAAGTTTGTGTTTTTTCTCCATGGGGAAGCAAACTCATCCCTAATTTTCATTACCACTCATTTACCACCTAACAAAGTGGTATTGGATGGGAATGAAAATTCAAGAAAAAAAATAGACACTTTAGGATAAATTAGCATTACGTAGGAATGAACAATTATTTTCTTCACAAATTTACATACAAATTCATTCCCATTCCACCATTTATAACCAACTATCAAACGGTTGTCAATGCCATGAAAAAACCACAACTGTCATATAGCTTCATCATAGCAATAAGGTGAGAGAAGGCTCTCCACAAACGTCCTTGTAGAAAAATATCCATCCTCAAAAGCCATGAACTGCAACTTCCTTAAAAGTTTCATCTTCCAAATTCCATAATGCCAGTTTATGCTTTTTTCTCAACGCACCTCTATGCTCCAACAGCAACACTTGCTCTCGACCTAAAAAACAAATAGGCCTACTCAGTAGCGAATCAGGAATACTTATCAAAAATCTTCTCCAAGACTTGGCGACACCATATTCTTCCATCTTCCACAAATCACACACACCAAACGTAGAAAGATTTTGAATAACTAAGCACCCCCCCAAGCATCTCAAGATGAAAGGACGATAACTTCTTACAATCAATTGAACTAGGTAGTGGCATTTCATAAAACCTTTCCTCCCTTGAATCAAATGCTGCTATGACAAACGAACAATCTGAAGTCCGACTTGATACCCAATGAAGGCATCCATTAACATAATTTCCTGAAGCACCACATAACATATGATAGTATGGCGAACCCTCAGCGTTCTTCCAAGTATTATTTCTAACAGAATACACATTAACAAATCTTTCACTACACTCAACTTCAAGATCATCATTATTAACAATAATGTCATGAATAGTTATGATAACAATCTTATAATCATCACTAAATGAATCATACCCAAAACCATAGACCCACCAAAATCCACAATTCAAAGCATTAACAAATATTTTAAGAACATCAGATGAGCTAATAGGCAATTTTTTATTCTTCTTAGTAATTGGGTTTAACAACCACATATCTAATTTCTGATCTATAACTAAAACCAAACCATCACAAGAAGCTACACCAAAAATGCCAAAGTAATCAGCAAAATTGAGCTTCGATGCGAAAACATGTTTCTGGTTGTTGGAGTTAAGGCTTGGAAAAGCCTTGGCTCATTTTTCTTGTTTGTCCCACATTGCTTGTGGGAGGGAATTTCTTCATGTTTATATATTTCCTCCCTCCTTCCATTGAGTTGTGGTAGAGATCTTTTGTGGTTGGATGATATGTTTGGTTTTGGGCTTGCTATCCACGCCTTGCGCGCGCGCCGCCCCGGACCGGGCGGAGGCTTTGGGAATTAGCAACTAAAGTTTTAGACCTGGGGAGCTACGCGTGTGTGGGTCATTGGAATTCTGTAACGTTTTACCGTTACGGTATTCATGGCAATCCCTAATTATCCGCCCATTGATTTTGTCTTGATTCTTTATCCGTTTTTGGCTTGATTCTTCCCTATAAAATCGGTGCCATCCTGTTCGATCAAAAACACAACAAACACTCTTCTCTTCCCCTTCTCTTCCTACATTCCCGGGTTCTCGTGCTATTCTCTAAAGCTCGGTTTGCTAGTGGTGGCATTCTTAGGCTGGTGTAAACCTTGAGGGAGCATTCAGGCCAAGATCGATAACCACCATTGTCGGGCCGTAATTGCTTTCAAGTCGGTGATCTCCTATCACGGCACGGCCTCGAAAGTTATCTATTTACGCGCTGCGAAACTCTTATTCAAACAATTTGAAAGCAATTACTAATATTTGCAATGGCGGAAAGTTCAGCCAAATCAATGGCTCATCTGTCCAAACTTGAGTCCCTTGATGGAAATAACTTCAAAGTTTGGGCTCGAAACTTCTTATGTTTTTCGAGCTTAGCTGGATATTGACTATGTCTGTTCAATGGTGTCCCCACTGCCATTACGGCCTGGCGATTCTTCTTCTCCCCACAGCTTTGTCATTAGCGGGGAATGAGGGATCAAATTCCGAAATATGAAAAAGATAACAAAACAGTTCGTTTCCATCTCCTTAATTCGATGACTAATAATTTGTTTGATTTGTTTATGGTTCATAAGTCATCTAAAGCCGATTTTGGGAGGCCCTTGAGAAAAAATATGGGGCGTGATGATTGGGAAACAGAAATATGTTGTAGGAAAGTGGTTGTCTTTCCAAATGGTTGATGACAAACTGTCATGGACCAAGTTCATGTCTACGAAAATTTATGTGCTTGATGTTCTAAATGAGGACATGAAAATGCGTGAGGTTTTCCAGGCTAATGTTCTGTTGGAAAAATTTCCTCCTTCCTGGAGGGAGTTAACGTAACAATCGAAGCATAGGGAAAGAGTTCCTATCTCTTGAGGAGCGATCGGCCATATGAGGATTGAAGAGGCCAACCGGATCAAAGATAATCGGGACTCGGCTCTTGTCAATGTTTCCAAAGCTAATCCGGTGGAATCTGTTCTTTGCGCTGAGTTACGATAAGTTCAAGGGTAAGGGCGAGAAGGTATTCAACAAGGGTAAGAAGCAAGGAAAAGTGAACAAACCAAGTGGTAAGATTCAAAAGAGGACCTTTGTGTGCTATGTGTGTGGAAAGCTTTGATCATAAGGCTTACCAATGTCCTCAACGCCATGTGTTACTGTCCAAAAAGAAACTCCTCGAAGCTAACCTTGCTGTTTCGGATGATGTTATTCTTTCTTTGTGGTGGTTGAAGCAAATGCAGTCGAGAATCGTTACATTGGATTACGGACACCGGGGCTTCAAGGCATTTTATTCGAACAAAGAGCTGCTCCATGACTTCCGGGATGCAAAGGAAGGTGAGTGCGTCTACATGGGGAATGCGGCAAGCTGGAGTGCTTGGACATGGAAAGGTCACTCTAAAACTTACCTCCCGGAAAAACCCTCTCCCTTTCAAATGTCTTGTATGTTCCTACTATGCGTCGTAACCTAGTGTACGGTGCCTTGTTAAACAAAGTGGTTTGAAAATTGTTTTTGAGGGCTGACAGGTTGTAATGACTCGTGGTGGGGAATTTGTGGGGAAAGGGTATCTGAGTGGGGGTTTGTTTATTTTAAATGTTGCTTCTTCGTATCTGCTATTAATAAACTTGTTTTGTGGATTCCGCTTATATTGTTGAGTCTTTAAATTTATGGCACGGTAGATTAGGACATGTGAATGTTGCCTCTATTAAGAGACTAAGGACCTTAGAATTGATTCCTAATCTGTCCTCAACCGAGTTCTCTAAGTGTCCTATTTGTGTTGAAGCAAAATTTACCAAGAAACCTTGCAAGCGTGACTCGAAGGACCACCCAACTTCTAGAATTGGTTCATACAGACTTAGGTGACTTTAGGAACACTAGAAGTAGAGGAGGAAAATTCTGGTATATTTCCTTTGTTGATGATTACTCGAGGTTCACTAAGTTATACCTTCTTAAGACCAAAAGTGAGGGCGGGGAAGCTTTTTTTTTAAGTATAAGGCCGAGGTAGAAAACCAACTTGATAGGAAAATCAAGAGGGTTAGGTACGATAGGGGTAGAGAATATGAGAACTTCTCTTGGAATGACCATTGTGAGAAATTGGGAATCATTCATGAACTTAGTGCTCCTTATGTACCCCGACAAAATGGTGTAGCTGAAAGGAAAAATAGGTCCTTGAAAAATATGATGAATGCTATGCTTGTAAGTTAGGTTTCACGTTTGATGAAATGTGGGGAAGCTTTGTTCTTTCAGCTTGTCATGTTCTTAACCGAGTTCCTCACAAAGATTAGATAAGACCCCTTATGAGCTATGGAAGGGTTATCCTCCAAACTTGAGTTTTCGAGAGTGTGGGGGTGTCCAGCCAAAGTTGGGCTTCCTGACTATAAAAAGTCAAACATAGGACCTAAGACTTTTGATCTTTGTATTCATTGGTTATGCTCATCTTGCATATAGATTCATGTCTCTGAATGATAGGTCTATCCGTGAGTACGAGATCTTTGAGTTTTTTGAACATGTTTTTTCCTTTGAAAAAGGTGATGTTGTATCTGTGCCTTCTTGTTCTTCTCCTGCTGTTGATTTATCTACTTGTTCTACGCATGATGTTCTACCTACTTGTGATACTCTGCTGATTTGACTTTGAGTAGTAGTTCGGTGGACATGCATGCTAGCGGTTCCTCGTCGTAGATGAGCCTAGGAGAAGTAAGAGACCTAGAGTAAAAAAAAGACTTTGGTTTGATTTTGTTACTTGCTTTTCTCTGAAAGATCTTGTGTTGACTTGTTGAGTGATGAACTAGTTTATGCTTTCATGATAGAAGAGGACCCAAGACCTTTGATGAGGCAATGAGATGCGTGGATGCCGGTTTTTGGAAAGAGGCCATTAAGAGTGAGTTAGATTCCATAGTGTCTAACTCTACTTGGGAGTTAACCGAGCTTACCTAAGGGATCAAAGACCATAGACGAGTAAATGGATCTTTAAAAAGAAGTTGAGACCCGATGGAACTATCGAGAGGTTTAAAGCTAGGCTTGTCATCGGGGGCTTCACTCGGAGGAAAGGATTAGATTACTTTGACACTTATTCTCCTGTGACTAAGATAGCCACTATTAGGACCACCTGCTTGCTCTTCTTGCTATTCATGACTTAGTTATACATCGGATGGATGTTAAGGCGCTTTACTGAATGGTGACTTAGAGGAGGAGATTTACATGTCTCAACCTAAGGGTTTTCGTGGTGTTAGGTCAAGAAGATAAAAGTGTGCAAATTGAGGAAGTCCTTATATGGTCTCAAACAAGCACCAAAACAATGGTATGAAAAATTTGATAATCTTGTGGTGTCAAATGGTTTCATTGTAAACAATTCGATTCTTGTGTTTATTCAAAATTGATAGGATCGGATTGTGTGATTATATGTCTTTATGTGGATGACATGCTGATTTTTGGTAACAACTTAAAGGTGGTTAATGATACTAAACTTTTCTTGTCTTCAAAATTTGAGATGAAAGATTTGGGGGAAGCGGATGTGATTTTAGGAGTCGGACTTAAGAGAGTCTCGGTCGCATTTCCCTTAGTCGGTCTCATTATGTGGAAAAAGTGCTTAAAAAGTTTAATTCCTTTGATGTTGTTCCAGTGAGTTCTCCCTTATGATTCCGAGTATTCATTTGACCGAGAACTTAGGTGAAAGTGTCTCTCAAAGTGAATATGCAAAAATCATAGGTAGTTTGATGTACCTCATGAGCTGTACTCGACTGACATAGCTTATGCGAGTGAGTAGACTTAGTAGATATACACATAACCCTAGTAATGAACAACTGGAGTGCTCTTCATCGTCTTCTCGAGATACCTAAAAGGAACTGTTGATTTTTGTTTGCACTATTCTAAATTTCCTTTGTTCTTGAAGGATTTTTGTGATGCAAACCGGGTATACGGTAATGATGAGATTAGTTCAACTAGTGGCTATGTGTTTACCCTTGGTGGTGGTGCTATATCGTGGAAGTCTTCGAAACGGGACTTGTATAGCACGTTCCACCATGGAGTGCGAGTTCATTGCCCTCGAGTTGGCGGGGCAAAGCTGGCGAATGGTTGAGAAACTTGTTGTACGATGTTCCTTTATGGGGTGGACGGGGTTCACTGTCTCTCTTCATTGTGATTCTCAGCGACCATTGGTGTTGCTAAGAGCCGAGTGTCTCCAATGGTAAGAAGAGACACATACGGATCGGACATGGAGTCGTCAAACAACTCTCGAAAAATGGGGTGATTTCTTTGGACTATGTGAGGTCAGAAAGAAATCTTGCAAACCCCTTTACTAAGGGGTTATCTAGGAGAGTTGTCCTAGAGTCGTCGAGGGGGATGGGGCTAAAGCCCATTAGTTGAGATCTTATGGTGGATACCCGTTTGTGGTCAACGAAGCCATGAAATCTTAACTTGCACTACATTTTCCATCCCTATGACACATGGTAGTGCTTTTATCCATAGCCTATTGGTGGTGCTTACGAGGCGCACTTGATGGATATACATTGAGAGGTTGAGCATTTTGCTCTTAATAGTTCCATATCCCTCGGGGTGGTGTTATTGAGAAACACTTGATGGACTACCTACGTAAGTGTGGAGGTTAAGCCGCCTTCTATGAAAGACTGGGTTGTCTTTCTAGAGCACTTATTAGACCCAAGGTATGCGCATGGCTATAAAGCGCTTGTGATGTATCGCGGAGATTGCACGATCTTAAGGTAGGTATGTGTTGTGGAGGTCTCAATGGAACTCTGGTGAGTTCGAGAGTAATTCACTCACTAGATAGTAAGTTGTTGCCTCATTTCACTATGCATCGATTCAAATCGAAAGATATTGGTGTTTAAGTACTTTCCCTTTCCTTACCCGGGAATTTCTTTTGCTTTTACGAGCCTTTGTGGGGGATTGTTGGAGTTAAGGCTTGGAAAAGCCTTGGCTCATTTTCTTGTTTGTCCCCGCATTGCTTGTGGGAGGGAATTTCTTCATGTTTATATATTTCCTCCCTCCTTCCATCTATTGAGTTGTGACTAGAGATGCTTTTGTGGTTGGATGATATGTTTGGTTTGGGCTTGCTATCACCACGCGCGCGCGCGCCGCCCGCCCGGACCGGGCCGGGGGCCATGGGCCTTGGGCTTTGGGGAATAAACTTAACTTAACTAAAGTTTTAGACGGGAGCTACGCGTGTGTGGTCGTTGGAATTCAGCAACGTTTTTTTCGTTACGGTATTCATGGCAATCCTAATTATCAGCCCATTGATTTATTGTCTTGATTGCTATCCGTTTTTTGGCTTGATTCTTCCCTATAAAATCGGTGCCATCTGTTCGATCAAAAACACAACAAACACTCTTCTCTCTTCCCTTCTCTTCTCTATTCACGGGTTCTCGTGCTATTCTCTAAAGCTCGGTTTGCTAGTGGTGGCATTCTTAGGCTGCTTTGTGTAAACCTTGGGAGCATTCCGGCCAAGATCGATAACCACCATTGTCGGGCCGTAATTGCTTTCAAGTCGGTGATCTCCCTATCACGGCACGGCCTCGAAAGTTATCTATTTACGCATTTGCGAAACTCTTATTCAAACACTTGGTAGTTAGGGTTTTTTTGGGGAAGAAAATTTGGGTAGGGTTTATGTTAGGAATTTAGGATTAATTCTCATAGTTAGACTTGTTTTTTTGAGAGGAATTTTCATAGTTAGACTCGACGAATCCATATACTTCCTCAATTTTTCTAGGTTCAAGTGCAACCGGTTGACTTTTATACTATTTACGTATCTCACTTTAATTGTATTTTTTATTTATATATAAAAACAAAAATGATCAAATAAAATGTTGTTGGATTTATTTCAATGAATATTTTCATCATATCAACTTTTTATCGCTTTTACAAATATATAATTAGAGATATTAATAGTCAAAGTTGTGCATTGACAAACGTCGAAGTCAAATTATTGCACTTATTTAGAAACGGGTGTATATATTAATACCCATTAAGTTAATGTTAATAATAGTATGTCCTACCTTTCGGTACTCTCATATTAAAAAAAACTCTTCAAATTCTGTAACCCCCATAATTAATTATATATATACTCTCTTGAAACCGATGGTTATATACAAGAATATATACAAAGAAATAATAGGCAAGGAAGAAGTAGCATACATGGATGGTGTTGTTCTATATATTGGGCACTCTCAGCGGTGTAAGAAAAGCTCAGCTTTAAGAAGAACATACATTTGTTTAGGGGTGTGTTTAGGTAGAAGTGGAGCCGCCAAAAAAATTGGGTTCTACCTAAATTATCATGTTATTTTTTTAATGACAACCATTCGGAAAATTTCAAAACTTAGATGGTGCACATGCTAGTACATAGAACATGGTACGCACATGTACATAGATACAAGCCAAATGCACATAAATAACAAGTCAAATAAACACGTGTACACGGATAACAAGCCAAATGAACATATGTATATCTCTGTTGGTACATGTTCAGCTGGTATTGGTCTTTTACATATCTAGTGCTTCATGTATATCGTGCGTATGGACTATGGTCCTCTTCATACGTACGTGTGTATGTACTCATTTGAGGAAAATTTTGGTTCCACTTGAGTGATAGGCGATAGGCGGAGGGAGTAATAATTAAGTGAAACTAGGATTTGGCTCGAGAGATGTCTTGCGTTATTATTTTTAAAATGTGTTAATAAGAAGATAATAAGTTATTTAGTAGTTGGAATTTGATGTGATTCTATAGAATGATATGTAGCTTAGTGGTAAGATGATGCTATTCGGAGTAAGAGGTCACGGGGTTCTTAAACCTCTTATGCAAATACTTTGGTCATTTTCAATTTGTCATTTCGGTAAAAGAAAGAAATTAAGTCATCTATATATATTATCACAAACTTATAACATCATTATTGATCTTGGTACAAGAAGCATTAGAAGGATTTCTTCTTCTATATTTGAGGTTGTGGGTTCAAAATTTTACATTGACAATGTTCGATATGGAATAAATAATGCCTTTGGAGTGAGCTGGTATCCTTACGTATTGTAAGCCGGTTTGATGTCTGCAAGACGAGAACACGTAAAATGACCTTGGGGGGTTGATCCGAGGAACGCCCCTCCGATGCCTAAGTCGGTAAGGGGTAAAGCCGGTATATCTCAAATAGAGTATATTAGTATATGTGAACATACCTTATGACTCGGATCGTGGGGTATTTATAGGAGCCGGCGGTGTCTAAGCAATGTAGGACACTTTGCTCTTATTGGTTACAATTCTATCCTCTTTCGATACTTTTCTTCAAGCCCATAGGCACATTGAGTAAGTAATGGATCAAACCCGGGCCCATTTAAGGATGGCCCAAGTGGCAAACACCGGTAATGTATTTGAACGTAGCCGGCATGGCCTAGATGCCAGTATCGTGCTTGACTCAATCCCGGTCAATGTGATTTCCATGGATGAGTTGACCATGACAGTCAATAACGGTCCAGTTAGACCGGTATGGAACTTAGACAACCCCATTACAACTAGCCCCCAAGTCGGTATGCCTGGTACATGCATATCCCTGCTAGAGAATCGTAATCTGTCATGGGTGACGCGAAAATCACATCTGCACTTCAAAGCCATTGAAAATTCCCAAAAATAAGGTTGGCTTGCAGAATACGAATCGTCGTCTTGGTTAGTGTGAGGATGTGACTAGTATGTCAGTAACTACCCCCAGTTGTTTTGGGACTAAATTCCACGTGGCGTTATCCGGACGGGAAGGCGAAGAGCCACCGATCCTAGCCATGAACTCCTCTATAAATTGAGTTTGGCCAACCTCACTTTCTCATTTTCACGAGTGCTCTCGAAATTTTCAAGCATTATCACTTAGCGAATTCTACGAGCCTGTCGTCCTTTCATTCTTCGTCGTGACATTAGAGCCATTCTTACTAGCTTTCTTGCCGGTTGATTTTGGCGATTGCTCGTGTTTCCTCTTGCCGGTTTCTTCCTTCCAAGTGTTTCCGGAAATTTCCTCTTTAGCCATATTTGGTTTTTTAATCATGTCTCAATCTTCTAATTCACAAAATATATCGAGAGCCCCTCTTCCATGGTGATAGCGATTTTAATTCCAAAAGTAAATCTCCCAGCCTGTAGTACTACGCTAATTCACCGGTAGTAGACTTGACCAAAGAACGTAGGAGTAAATCTAGTCGGGAGCTGTAGAACCTCTCGGTAGGACTCTTGAGGAGCAGGTATTACATGCCTCTCCTTAACCGTTATCCGGGCCTTTGGGGCCGCCATTAGAGTGCCGGTTTCAGGCCGGTATGGTACCATGATTGGGTGGCCGAACGCTCGCCATTGCTATTCCCTCCATCGGCCGGTACCTCTGCTAATCCCCCGGGGAGTCTTCATCCCTCTAGGCCGGCAAAGGTGTTGGAGGAGGGCACCCCAAACATTGAATCATCGGACGACGAGATGGAGGATGCCCGGCATGGAAGATGAGGTTTCTTACGTGGCCTCGGAAGATGTAGAAAGCGTTGTGCACGACATGATGTTGGATTCTAAGTCTACCACCCTAGAAGGCGATGACGATGAAGACCCTCGGAATCATCTCGGAGGGAAGACTGACGAAAGCTTATTGGCCGACATCTACATGCCGTCATGCGAGGGTGGTAGTCCCTCTTTTATCCAAATTGCAAGAGTTGGAGGAGGACGACAATGGACAACAACTTCGCCGTGAAAGGGCGAGAATATTTTGCTTTTCCGGGACGGTTATGAGCGTACTTTGCCGTCCGAAGCGTACCGTGTAACCGATTGCCCGCTTGGGCACGTAGCGATATATGCACATATGTTGGAATTCGGCCTTAGGTTTCCCTTGGACCCGTTTATAGTCAAAAATTTTAAGGCTTGAAATATATGCCTATCTCGGCTTATGTCGTTATCATGGCGTAACTGATTTGTTATGCCTGGCTTATCCGGTATAAGAGGTTTCTCGAGACCTTGAACCTCTTCAGGAAACTTCACTTTGGATAAAAGAAAGACGGTTCCGCTAAGGGCAAGGGCAAGAGAAAGAAGAAGAGGTCTAAGGCCGACAAGGAACTTGGCAGGGGTGGTTGGATGTCTATGTACACCAAAGTGAAAAAGTTGACGGTGTATCCAAAATTGACGTCCCTGAACCGGCAACCCCGGCTTTTAGGGTCCAGTGCCGAGATGATTTTCCTTTACGCCGGTATTGGACGAAAACCCAGGACCAGGATGGAGCATATCCGTGATAAGCGTTTGACACGTGGAAATTGGTCGCCTATGAATTTTTTGAGGCCTCTATCAAGTCGGGTCCCCTAAGGAGGCAAGCCGGTCCCGGTGCCTCCGATTTGGCTACCCCATGCTAAGTACATTATAGGCAACGTGGCTCTTTCCGCCCTAGGCTTTTGTCAGTGGTCTCGTAGTAATCAAGAGTTATACGGTTATACGGGTGATTTTCTTGTTTGCTATAATTTTATTATAAGTCGTTATTGTTTTTTGCATATTGCTAACCCTTGATCTTTCTTAATTTCGGGCCGTGAGCATTTGATCCGATTTTGCACCTTATAAGAACTACATCCCAATATCAAACATGCCTCCAAACCCGCCAAGAAGTTCACTTCCATTCCCCCGGCATCGGAGGCGGGGTGGTAAACAAGGCCGTGGAGTTGCCGCGGTAATGGTGGTGATGCCGGCCACGTTCCGGAGAAGGTGCCGCGGCCATCGGCCAGCTAAACGGCCCCTGTCATTCCTCGGAAGAGGAAGGCGAGAGGGGCGGGGGACAAGGAGCTCAAAAGAAAGCTCCCGGCAAAAGAATCGGCTAAGGATTCTACCGGCTCATTTGCTCGGGGGAGGAAATAAGGAGCCCCAAAGGGTGAGTGGGTGAGGTTGGGACCTCTTCTTTGCGGCCGAAAATATACAACCAACAAACTCTGCGCGATATGATTCCCCGGAGGCTGCGAAAGTTCGTGGGAGATGGGTAAGACCGGTTCATTGAGCATCCTGACGTTGATATACGGGGAAATTCTCCGGAAGAGATGGGCTGGGTCTCCCGTCCAGGGATGGTGAGCTATTCAAGCCAAAGCTTAATGTCTGAACGACCGAGTCACTGCTTCTTTGGACCGCCCTCTCGGAAGGCGGCATTCTGCTACCGCCTTTTCAAGGGCTTCCGGTTGAAGTTCAACATGCGGTGGAGGCGAGGTCCACGCGGTGGCCGTCGTTCATGCCTGATTTGGCCATGGTAAGTTGACAATTTATTCTTACCTAGTCTTTTACGGTATATTTTTATGTTTATAGTTTCTAACTTTTGCTCTTTGCTTTCTTTGAGACGGCTCATTCCGGTAAGGAACTTTGTGACCTCTACGGATATTACCAAGTGACTTATCTTGGTGAAGCGGATGATCACAAGGCCACCAAGAGGCGGCGGCCGAGGATGCTGTTGGCCGCCAACAATGAGTGGGATTAGCTTAAGAACGTGAAGGCCGATCGGGCCAAGGCCGGGGCGATTTGAAATCGACGATGTGCTTCATAAAGCGAACTCGCTTAGCATGAAGAACAAGGACATTGAGCTTCGAAACTAAGGGGAGCGGCTCCGGGGAATCAAAGGCGGGAGGCCGATGCCATAGCCAAGTATCGCCGGTCGATGGACTTTGTCCACCGTTTGGCCAATCCGGTACAACGGGGGGTGGGCTGCCGTATGCGGTGTGCTAAGCATGCCTCCCGGCATCGAGTGTGGAAAGGTGGAGGAAGCTCGATGACCGGCGGATGTTCGAAATCCCGGTCGAGAACGAGGAGCTGGACTATGGGGTGACGGAGGGCGATATCGCCAATCCGACCCCGTGTCGAGTTCGAGGAGGAGGAGGACCGGGCGCCGTTGATGAAAATGCCGACAACGGTGGCCAAAGATGATCGAGAATGATGATGTTATCATTCTTGACAAGGGACCATTTGTCGACAATTCTAAGGCGGTGATGCCCCATTGATGAAGCCGTGTGAAGGCGTCTAATTGAGCCCACTGAGGCCGGGGTGTCGGATTCCGGAAAGGCTCTTGCTTCTAATCCGCCTAGGATAATTAGCCTAGGTTTTTCTTTTTTGATCGTACTCTTCCACGGTGTTGCCATACGTGGCGGCCTAGTTAATCCATTTTTTGTACCTAGCTTATTAGGATGTAAATACAACTTTTTATCAATGGAATTTATTTTGCCAACTCTTTTGTCGGTTATGCAATTATTCACCAATTGATGCTTCATTGGATCTTGCTCATGTTTTATCTTTATAGCAAACGAGTGTATTATCATAATTGGCAGATCCACGTCGGTTCATAGACCGCTAAGTAGGTTTATTTGTCTATCTTATTAGAGCGGATCCAATAAGGTCATTGGCCGGTTAAGGGTAGAATTAGCTACGACACACTCTTTCTTCTTGCGGCGATTCGTATACTAGTGGAAAAAAGTTCAACCGCGTGGTCAAAACCGGAGCTTACGCTTCGGTTTTGTGCCGCATTGGTTGGACTCATGTGATCCCCAAATATTAAGCGATCGGTCCTAAGCCGGATCGGTCTATAATTACGGCTAACGGTATTGGGTCAAAACCGGCGATTAAGCTAATTAATCGGCTGCGGTTTTGGGTCAAAACCGCGGATGGTCTTGACCTCAAAAGCAATTTTTTTTTTCATTTTTTTCATTATTAATCGATACAAAATTAATAGTATATATCAATACTCATTTTATTAAGCATATTATTCTCAATTGAAGCATAATAATTAGATACAATGTGAATATATTGTACACAAGCATTCCTTGAACAAAAATACTTAAACGAAGTGCAAAAGAGTTTCAAGTTCCAACAAAAGAATGCAAATTGGGACCAAGGAAAGAAAGAATAAAAGTTAATGAAGTAAAAAAGTGCTTGAAAAAAAAATGTGCAATGTGAGTATACTGTACACAAGCATTCCTTGAACAAATATACTTTGCTGCCACGAAAATCCAACAGACCCACAAAAGAGACAGCAGCATATATAGGGGCCATGAGGATAATGGTAATAATGGACTTCTGCTCCTTAGGGTTCTTCCAGTAAAACAGATGTTGTAATAGAAGCTGTATCGTGAAATGCAATGTGAGCAGTACACAAAATGCACATCATGTTAGGACAATTTCGCCGGGATTCATTTTAGTTAAATCTAACATCTTGAGGATTTACGAGTATCCAGGAGAATGGACTCGCAATATGAATGAATTCTTTGTCGAACAGGTGGCGTATCAGAAATCCAAGCGTGGGTTCGGGCCGGTAAAAAAAACTAAATTCATTTACTTAAAAAGTTCAATACATTAATTCAAATATCAAATAACAATAGTTAAATAGAATGTTAATTCATTACATTACATCAATAAAAATTTACAAAAGCATCCCTACGAGGTTTTCATACTTTGAAAACATTTTAATACATAATCATAATAACTAACTTGAACAAAAAAATAAGCGAGAGAAATCTACAACTTATTCAATTGAAAAGCTAAAAGAACAACACTCAAACAAATAAAATCACAAAAAGAGTAAATAATTACTTGGTATAATTGCAACTTACAAGCACCAGAGTCCAAAGAATATGGCATTGACATCTAATATCATATGAATCCATTCGGTATACCAGGGAGTTTCAATCTTTTTGAACCTCAAACCCCCATAAGTTTTTATTTTGGCTTATCATAGAGAAAACAAAAAAGAACCATCCTCTTGGAAAATAAAGAATTTAATAGAAGTATGTTTTAGAGTAGTAGAAGAAATGCAACAAAAAATTGACTTTTTTTTTTTTTTGGGAATTATAATTAATTAATTTCAGCAATTCCAAAGATTGCCTTAAATAGTGTATTAAATATGGAAATTTGGGGTTTGATAAAATTAAAGTTGCTATTGCCTTTGGTAAAATTAAAGGCGCGGGGTTCAATGTAGTAGAGCTGTAGAGGCCTCTACATTTATGGACAAGATAGATCTTTTACGCTTATGAAAAAGAGAGTGTCGCTAGGAATCGAACCTCGCCCGCGTAGAAATCAAGCCAATTAATGGGGAACCAAAACCACCGCGCTACTCGCAGCTTTCATGTTCTATGTTGCAGCAAAAGATATATAACTGCTAGCTAAGTTTTTTTATTTAAAAAAAAAAAAAAGAAAAACTGCGCAATTTTTTCCCAAAATCATTGGGTTACTTGAAGCAAGTGAACCCGTAGTGTATCCCGTACTGGTCAGAACCATCATTCACTTACATGTTACTCTTGGAAAAACAAAAGAAAGCGGTGATGGTGTAGTGAGCTTTTAAATCACAAATGTCAAGGAAAAGCGCGATAAGCTCAAAATGAAAATCACAAGATTCATCAAGTATATGAATCTAATTTTTCGAATGATAGGGGATCTTCATTTGGATAGAAATCCTTTCTTTGTCAAAATTGAGACGAGATACTATCTTCAATAATAAAGGAAGCATTAACAAAAAAATTTTGAACATAGTAGTAAATACTTTTGAATATACACCAATTACAAATATATATGAACATACAAGCAAAATTTTCGAACATTTGAACATAGAAAGTTTACTCTCCATGTTCAAAACTGTTTTTGTATGTTCAAAATTCACTATTCGAGAAAAAAAAAAACTTTCTATGTTTGCTTAATTATGTTATATTCTAAATCATTTACTCCTATGTTCAAAAGGCATGGAGGTATCATGAAAAGAACATGTAAATGGATATAAAGAATTACTATGCTCCATACTTGTACTTGTATTCAATGGAACATGAAAATGTAAAATAAGTATATAAATTAATAGAAGTTATAATATTCACATAATTTTTTGAGCTATATGTTCATTTGGTACATGGTCTATGATTTAAAGATTGTGAGGATGTTACTTTGATTTATCAATCCAGGCATCTATGCCTCACCAAGAGAGGATACTAGAGATCAATATGAGGGACACAGGAAGCAAATAAAATAATGAACTACTATAAATTCTCCCCACATTCTACATTACTAATATGCATGAAACATGAAAACTATTTTAATGCAATATGCATGCATCCAACTCTATCATCATATAATGGTGCTTAACACCGAATTGCCAACATTAATTATACCTTTTTTCACCACCAGAACTTTCTAGCCTATACTGATGTAGGACATGGTTATAACATCATACCTTGTGATTTGTGAAAACTAAATGCCAACATTTATTATTCAGTTCCCGTAATACAATTGGAAAATGATTTTCCAGCTCTATTAGACATACAAGCAAGGTTTCAACTTTGACAGCAGCTAAGTCAACTTATGGATTTAAATTACGACCATCCAATTTACTTTTATAGAAAATGATATATGCAGCCTTCTATAAGAAGCTAAAAGTGGAGACATTAAGCAATAACTAAGTATTAATTAATACTAATTGAAATGTGATTTTGTCATAAATTCTTAAACTAATACCATTTCTGGAAATGTATATGATGCTTATTGTTACCCATAGTAGTTGCACATATCAAAACCGTATTCTTATTTGTCGCCGGCTTGTTGGTCTAAGGCCTCGTTCTTTTGAACTTATTTTGATTGAAATTAAATTAAATTAGCGGAAATAAGCGAATGAGCCGAAATTAAATTAGCGGGCGAAATTAAATTAAATGAGCGAAATTAAATTAGCGACGAAATTAAGCGAACTAAACCGAAATTAAGCAAGGGAAATTAGCCGAACTAAGCGAAATTAAATTAACCGAACGAAATTAAATTAAATTAACCGAAATGAGAGAAAGCCTGATCGAATTGTATATTTAATTTTCTAAAATAAATTATCGATAATAATCAATAAGTATTAACATAATATTATTGATTATTATTGTTATTGTTATTGTTATTATTATTATTATTATTGTTATTATTTATTATTATTATTATTATTATTATTATTATTATTATTATTATTGTTATTATTTATTATTAATATTGTTATTATTTATTATTATTATTATTATTGTTATTATTTATTATTATTATTTTTATATTTATTTTATTATTTATTATTATTATTATTGTTATTATTTATTATTTATTCCTTATTATTATTATTATTTCTTATTATTATTATTATTATTATTATTATTATTATTTATTATTATTATTATTTATTTATTATTTATTTATTATTATTTATTATTATTATTTATTATAATTATTAATATTATTATAAATTTTATTACTATAATAATTATTATTATTATTTATCTATTTATCATTATTATTTTTATATTTATTATTATTATTTATGATTTATTATTATTATTATTATTATTATTATTTATTATTTATTATTTATTATAATAATAATTATTTATTATAATAATTTTTATTATTATTAAATATTATTTATTATTAACATTTATTATTTATTATTTATTATTTATTATTTATTATTTATTATTTATTATTTATTATTTATTATTTATTATTTATTATTTATTATTTATTATTTATTATTTATTATTTATTATTTATTATTTATTATTTATTATTTATTATTTATTATTTATTATTTATTATTTATTATTTATTATTTATTATTTATTATTTATTATTTATTATTTATTATTTATTATTTATTATTTATTATTTATTATTTATTATTTATTATTTATTATTTATTATTTATTATTTATTATTTATTATTTATTATTTATTATTTATTATTTATTATAGCAACAATGCAAAAACTATACTGTACGGGGAGCCTACAAACTCCCTCGCATGTCGGTGGACGATTGTGCGCCGGCGCGTATTTGTCGGCATGACTCAAAAGTTGCCCTAAAGGGCATGACCAACATAATTGACAAAGTTATGCTTGGTGGCCCGACAAATGTCTGTCGGGTAGCTCGATATCATGTCTGCGAGTGACGTATACGTGTACGATTCGATTGTTTAGTACACGTGTACAACCCGGGTTTCCCACTGGGGAAGCAGGCCTACTAATATTCTACTATAAATAGCCCACCTGCACTAATTCGGAAGTACGTAATCACTTGTTCACCCACCTACTTTACCAGTACTTATCCATCGTTCTTTGTTTGACTTAGGCATCGGAGGGGCTTCCTCGCTAACCCCGAGGCCGGTCATCCTTGCTCATTGTGTAGGTGTCCCGACAATCCAAACACTCAACACCGGCATACTCAGCGTCGCAAGCTTGATCCCTACCTCCATAGGCCGTCAAACCCACGACGTCCAGCTTTTCATACCCGAAACAATTGGCGCTAGAAGGAGGGGATGGATCCCAACCCCACCGCGCAACGTTGATCCCGACAACAACGCCGCCACGACCGACTATGGCGGTCCTATCATCAACCACGATCCCGTCTATGTAGGGGATGAAGAGCCGACTCACTGATCCCATAACCCCAACGGAGTCCACACCACGAGTGCCATCCTATGACATCGCTCAATTCACTCCGGAACAAATCAAGTTCCCGGGCGGTACTCGCGCCTGTAGGTTCCGATCAGATTAAAAGCTCGCCCAGTAAGCGCCACTGGAAGGGTCATTGGTCGTGATCGGGATGGCAACCCATTGAGGAAGAATGAAGCCTTTCACTCACGACGGGCGTCGCACGGAAAGGGGAGATGGCGGAGCGGGGTTATGATGAAGAAACTCTCCAGGACGGAAGAAGATGGATAAGCCGAACAAGTATCTTGAACCCGTTTACGATGATAGAGAAAGCACTGTGAGGGAAACAAGAGTAACACTAGCCTACATGGTAGGACATTCGGTACTACTCGGGACGACAACGAGCTCCCATCACCTTGAATTCCAAACGCGGTTTGTCGAGTATTAGAAGGCGGGGAGAGAACTCTTGGAGAACTCATGGCTCTAAAGCAAGGCGAAAATGAAAGCCTCGGAGATTTCTTGGGAAGATTCAATGGAGAAGCGGTAACAATACCTAACTTGCAACGGAAGTTGCCGTACTAGCACTAATGTCGGGTACGAAAGATGGCGATTTCGGAAGCTATTTAGGAAGAAAAGTTTAAAGACCTTGGCGGGTTGTACTAGGAAAGGCCAACGAATTCATAAAAAGTGAAGAGTTTGACCGAGCCTCGAATATCGGGAGAGGTGATTACCGAAAGCCGCTAAGGAGGAAAGGCGAGGTAGCTGAGGCAAGAAGGAGACCAAGAAGAGGTTGCCCTACCCGGTGTCCTTAAGGGCAAGGAGAAGAAACAAAAATTCGAGAGCTATACGCCCTTAACTAGGCCCGGAGCGCGGATATTCGCCATGCACAAAGATGATGACAAGTGGCGGCGCCCCGAAAGATGTTCCATAAGGGCGTGATAGAAATAAGTGGTGTGATTTTCATAAAGATCACGGTCACGTCCTTTGAAGAGTGCAAGGATTTAAAGAATAATCTGGAAGATACGATCGGGGAGAGGGTATTTTACCAATCAAGTCAAGTCGAGAAGCTAGTAGGCATGATTGGCCGGCATGATCGGGATCAGGAACCCCGTTGAGGGAAATTCGGAGGAACACCCCGGTCCGAGACGGGTTGACGGTTATCTACGTCATAGGCGGCGGCCCTACTTATGGCGGGACAGCTAGTGGATCCAAGGCAAGTTTGAAGGAATACCTTCATCGGGGTTAATCTACATGAGACTCATCGTTGGCCGGAGCGCCCAACTATGCCAAAGTGACCTTCACGAAGAAAGATTCGAAGGCATAATCTTCCCACATGACGACCCTCTCCTCATTACCTTAAATGTGGCAAATTGCGCCATTCACGAGGTGCTTGGTGGATGGCGGGAGCTCGGCTTGACATATTGTTTATGGCTGCCTTCAACAAGATGAACATCGGCATTAAACACTTGAAGGGAGTGAGCTATCCTGTCAAGGGCTTTACGAGGGCCTCCGTCATACTGAAAGGATCCATAAAGTGCTTAGGTTAAAATCGGTTACAACGAGAAGGCAGGAGATTTAATGGTGGATTTTCTCATAGTGGACGTTAAACGACATTTAATGCCATAATCGAACGCCCCGCTAATTCATGGCCTTTCAGCGGTAGTGTCGACGTACCATTTGACCATGGTATATATGTCTAGACCTGTAGGGCAACCGGAGAGAGACTTAAAAGGCAGCCAAGAATCGGCTAGGTCATGCTACCGCACCATGATGAGGGGACGAAGCCAAAAAAGGAAGCGGAAGGCGAAGGCGGCGATGAGACCGCGAGAGAGCATGTAGGCGAGCAAGTCCCTTGAAGACAAGAAAATAACCGGTGAAGAATTGCGACCTCGACCACTTGAAACATGTCGGCTGCGGGTGAGCGAAGAAGTCGAGTTGATCGGCGGCAACAAAGAAAGAACCGTTAAGATTGGAGTCAGACATGGACCCAAGAGGTCAAAGTAAATTTGGTAACCTTGCTCAAAGCAAATGCAGATGTGTTCGCCTTCTCCGGCGATGAGATGCGGGGCATAGATCCCAAAGTAATGGTCCACCATATGAACGTTGACGAGGCGGTTAGACCCGTCAAGCGGGAAATGAGAACTTTCTCGACAGAGAAAAACGGGGCTATAAAGGGGGGAAATTGACAAACTTTTGGCGGCGGATTTCATCGAACCTTGTGACTACCCGTCATGGCTAGCGAATGTAGTAATGGTCAAGAAGGTAAGTGGACAGTGGAGAATGTGTGTAGACTTTACGGACCTCAACAAAGCTTGTCCAAAAGATTGCTACCCACGCGAGAATTGACCCGGCTTGTCGACTCGACCCGGTGACACGCCATGTTAAGCTTCATGGATGCTTATTCGAGGTTATCATCGGATAAGCTGTTTGAAGGGACGAGGAAGAAGACGACATTTGTTACGGATGCTGGGTATTCAGCTATAAAGCTATGCCTTTTGGAATTTGAAAAATGAAGGGGCCACATACCAAAAGCGGGTCGACAAAGTATTCGAGGCTCAAAAGGGGAGAAATGTGGGAGTGTATGTTGACGACTCCATAGTAAAAAGCAAAACGGAGAGATCACATAAAAGATTTGCGGGAGACATTTGAAACATTGAGGCGTTTTCAAATGAAGGTCGAATCCAAAGAAGTGCGTGTTCGGTGTTAAATCGGCAAGTTCTTGGGTTTCCTAGTTAGTGAAAGAGGAATTGACGCCAACCCAGACAAGATAAAGGACGTCATAGATTTGCGAGCCCAAAGCTGAGAGACATCCAAAGATTGACGGGGAGAATGACAACATTGACTAGGTTTATCTCAAGTCGCCGACAAGGCTTTGCCTTTCTTAAGATTCTAAGAGGAAACAAAGAATTTGAATGGGGAGAGGAGCGAGGCAAAAGCTTTCACCATTGTTAAAGAGCATTTGAGCAAATTTGCCTACCATTGCCAGGCCACTACCACAAGATAAATTACAGTTGTACGTATCGACCACGCCGAGAACAATAGCGGCCGTTACTCATCGTGGAAAAGGGCAAAAGCGTTTGTCGGTCTACTTCGTTAGTCACGTCTTGAACCCGACGAAACAAAGATATCGGCTCATTAAGAAACTAGCATATGCGGTCTTTGGTGGCGGCAAGGAAGTTAAGGCCATACTTTGACGCTTTTTGAGTCCAAATTTTGGCGAACCATCCCTAGAGAAGGCCGCACAAGCTAGAATCCTCCGGCGGTTTGTTGAAATGGGCTATTGAGTTGTCGGAATTCGAGGTTAGAATTTAAACCCGGATCCGTAATCAAAGCCCAGGCCTTGGCGGATTTCATCGTGGAGGCAACATATGAAGAAGAGGTGGAAGAAATTGGCATTTGGAAAGTATATGTGGACCGGCTCATCGCTCGGCATGGATCGAGGGCTGGAATAATTATGACGTCACAGGAAGGGCATGTGTTTGAATATGCCATCGGATTCTCGTTTAAAGCCTCGAATAATGAGGCGAGTATGAAGCCACATTGGCGGGCTTACGGTTATGTTTGGCGGCCGACGCCAAAAAGTCCACACTGTCCACAAACTCCCAGCTTGTCGGCAGTCAGATAAAAGGCGAGTACGAGGCCAGGGAACCAGCAATGATAAAATATCTTGAGATGGTAAGAGAGATGGCTTCACAATTGCAAAGTTTCGAGATAAAAGTCATTCCAAGAGCGAGCATGACGAAGCGGACGCCTTGTCCAAGCTAGCAAGCTCGTCATTAATCGACATCGAGAGAATGCTCAAGTGTGTCACGGCATATGAGGCGGTGAAAATTCTAGAAGAAATCCATGAGGGCATTTGTGGAAATCATATTGGCGGCGGGACGTTGGCCCACAAAGCTCTCGGGCGGGATTCTACGGCCAACTATGGTGGTGGATGCGCAAGAATATGTGAAGAAATGCGATAAGTGTCAAAGATTCGCGCGATCATCAACCTGTCAGGCAAATGATTTACAACCTATTTTATGCCCTATATCGTTTGCCTAATGGGGCGTGGACATTCTAGGGTCGTTCACCACGGCCACGGGCGGCGGGAAATTCCTAATTGTTGGCATCAATTACTTTACAAAATGGATAGAGGCGGAACCTACCGCCATGATCAAGGCTCAACAAGTCATCAATTTATACGGCACAACATCATCACCGGATTCGGCATCCCTACGGCTATTATTTTCGACCATGGCGTGCAGTCGATTCAAGGCGGTGCAAATACTTGGCGAACTTCAAGGTTAAATTCGCCTATTCCTCGGTGTGTCATCCGCAAAGTAATGGCCAAGCGAAGCGCTAACAAGCAAATTCTCGGCGCACTAAAGAAGAAACTTGACGATTTGAAGGGGTTATGGGCCGAGAAGATACCCGAGGTACTATGGGCAAACGGGACAACGGAAAAAGAATCAACCGAAGAAAGTCCATTCGAGCTAACATTTGGAATAGATGCCGTCTTTGCTTAGGTAGAAGTGGGTTTGCCAAACTTGAGAGTGAGACACTTTGAGGAACGGGATAATGGCCGACTACAAAAAGAAGCCCTAGATTTTCTTCCGAGGTCGGGTTGGCGCAGAGGTCAAATTGGCGGCCTCGAAGGATAGAATGAAAAGAGCTTATAATAAGCGAGTAAATTATCGACCTCTCAAAGTTGGCGACCTGGTCTTGAGAAGAACGGCGACAAGCGGCAAGGCCCACGCCGAGGAAAGCTCACCGCCATTGGGAAGGTCCATATATCATATAAGAAGAGATAGTACCAGGCGCATACAAACTAAGTAAGATGGATGGCAAGTGATGGCTAACGGTTGGAATGCAAATGTACTTAAGAAATATTTTTTCTAAGAATGAAAATTGATGTATCTAGCACTTTTATCTTAGTTTTTCGAAATAGGTTGTAAAGTGTCTAGGCCCACCACCAACAAGGGGCTAGCACGTAGTAATGAAAAAAGAAGGCTGACCACCTACAAGGCGGCATCTTACCGCCAAATATCCTCTCAGGCTCTCTACAAATTGTATATGGTTGCCAACTAACACTTAGAGGTGTATATGATTCCTAATCATACATCTTCAACAAAAAGAAAAGCCATAACAAGTGCCTATGGTTACTAACCGGCACTTACGGAACAACTAATACCTTACATATAAGGTATTAATAAGTTTCGATACCCGACAACTTATCACTAACAAAAAAGCGCAGGTAAAGATAAAGAGCTAAATAACAGAACTAGCGGGAAAAGAAACATATCATTACGTGACGGCATTCACCCAGTCACAAAAAAGATAATTTGCCAAACGACAAAACAAAAATAAAAATATATATCCATACATGCGAGCAAAAGTTTGCAGACTTAAACAAAAACCATCGAGTTTTAAGGCACGTCGGGGCATAGAACCTAAAGGCTATTTGAAGAAACAGGAAGAAGCATGTGAAAACTTGCAAAACTCCTACTTGTAGTCAAAGGCAACATCATCGATTAACATCGATCATTCTTGGAGTGGGCCTCACCCTCTTCTTGATCTCCATATCGTAGCGCGGATCAACATTACAAACATGGAACTCGGCAACAGGCTCTTTCTCCTCGGGCAAAGGTCGCTTATGTTTGCCGACACCATAGGCGTTCTCAATAGATTCCCAATCAAAATCGGGATGCTCTCGCAAAACACGGCGCATAGCCGAGACCACCCACCGGCATGACGTTGAACGAGAAAATTGACAAATTCGTCGGACTCTCGATATTCTTAATGGTTGTTTGCTTAGCATTAGCGAGCTCCTCTTGGCCGGCATCGGTTTGGCGGTCGGCTTCGACGTTTTTGGCTGTTCCTTCTTGAACTTCTCTCGCCTCTTTCTTAACCTTCTCTTTCCGAGGCGACTAAGCTTACGCTTATAATCCTCCTTAGCCTTGTCTTGGGTCTCAGCGACGCTTTAGTGTGCTCCGAACATCGGCAAAAGCATCCTTCGTTCGCACACCGAGTTGGTAAGGCCGGGTAAAGTTGCTCAAGCGTTGGCGGCCTAAGAACAAAGAATTTCAAGGGGTCATATATATATATATATAAACAAACAAACAAAAGGGAAACGAGACTTATCTCCATGAATTTATGAGAAATAACGGCGCGGGGGTATGAACGACCTCCACGGGCTGTCAAGGAGGAAGCTGCAGATTCTCGCAATATTCGCCAACCCGAGGTTGCGGCCAAGTTCGGGGAAAATCAAGCTGAAGAAACTCATTGGTCTCGACATCCATAACAGTCGCCAGTACCGACCGGGCGAGCCGCAAGCCGTCATGCTTGAAAAATGATGGCCGGGGAGGAATTACTATTCGCCCGGGTTCAATGAAGTTACCACTTTTGAACGATATACCGGGAGGAATCTAGGGAAAGAATTGCATCCTTCTCTTCGACGGGTAAGGAAGGACGCTTGCCGGCAGAGATTTCTGCAAACTTCAAGTCGGACAAGGAGGTAGACAACTTCCTTTTTGTTGTCATAGAGACGAGCCGGAAATATCGGCAGAGACGAGTCGGCATTAACGAGGCTTAGCAATCTCCATGGGAGAAAGTGCCTTATCGAAACCTGGATGCGGCTTTGGTTGAGCCCTACTTGTCCCCTTCTTAGTCAAGCCACCCCTCACGGCCGTGGCAAAACACCGGAGGACTTGCCGGTTGCATCCTTCCTAGGAGCTTGTCGGCGAGAAAGAGGATTTGCTATCCCTTTTGGTACCGGATTGGCGGCATGTTGTGCCTTGGCGGGCGGCAATGGACTCGGCTTCCTTCCCGGGCGGCGTCATCTCGGGCATAGCGGTAATGGGGACCCAAGGCCGGTTCACGCCTAAGCACTAACGTCCAGAAGCTTTTAAAGGCTGCAAAAGGTACACAAAACGGTCAAAGACTTTGCCGCTAAAAAAAAAAAAAAAAAAGCATATATATAATATAATATAAAGGGTAAAAACGATGTCGGTCCTTACCATCCCTTACCGGATGGATGAGTACGGCACATCCCATAGCGGAGACAAAGGAATATTCCCCCAAAACATACCGAGGATGCGGCAACCAAACTTTCGGTAAGGGCCTACCTTTCTTGCTTGGGAAGGGGGAGGTACCGTATCAAAATGGGAAAAAGCTCATGTTCCCTCTCGCTCGAGGGGGCAATATCGATATGTTCTAAGTTACGTCGAGGTTTAGTAAACCAACGACGCAAATGATATGACTCGGGAACCCGCGGCCAAAACCATCTCTGCTGACCTTTCAATGAGGTCATGCGAGGAAAGGCAGGTTAGCTTACCCGGGTAGTATACAAAGAATACCACCCTTTGTTCTTGCTTCGGCCTCGGCGTCGTCGCCTTAGCACCATGATTCGATCTATCACGCTTCAGGTTGTGAAGATGTTTGAGCAAGTTAAAAGTCAAAGGAAAGTTATAAAATCGCAAGTCCATATATAACGAGATAAGATGACGAATGGCCAAAAGGGGTGAGCTGGGCAAGACAAACGTTGAGGCCGACAAGTAGATCAGTGAAATGTCGGTCCATAGGGAAACGCAACCCAAATTCTAAGTGATAGCTGTACACTCCCACACATCCTTCGGGGCCCGAATAGTAACATCATCGGGACCCGTGGGAATCGGCTCATATTCGGCCGTGCGAACTTGTATAGCTTAGCGGCGACAGAGCAATAGTCATACTTCAAAGCATCCCTCGGCAGAAGCTTCGGGTTTCATCCTCCTAGGACCCTCACACTTACCTTCAGGTAAATACTCCTCTTCCGCACCGACATCATCGTCATCATCATCATCACTACCACTTTGCTTCTCATCATCACCATCTTCACCATCATCATCCCGACGGCGGAACAGGTAGCCTCGAAGCCCTACTCGAATTCTCGGCAGCTTGGGTGGCCGATTTATCCTTAGTCTTTTCTAAAGGCGTCCTCTCAGAGTGAGACGAACTTAGATCGACATAATCAGGAGGATCGGCCCGTCTTAAGGCAGGATTGGTGGCAACCCTAGATCGGCCGCCAAGTTTCCTCCATGGATATCTCTCCTCCCGACATAGCTTGCCCTACTCGGGGCATCATCCCGATCCGGTCGGTTCATGGGAGAGGCCGGCATCATCCTTACTCGGAGGGGGACCGCCAAAGTAACTTCCGCTCTTCCTAAATTGGTACCATATTCATAAATGGCTTGCTCATCAGTCGTCACCCAATACTCCCGACTGATCGGCTCAATCTCCACTGCGTCAGTAGGGGCGTCTGGCGGCGTAGGAATCAGCTCGGCAAGGGTCTCATGGCGAAGTTTCTTAAGCATCTCGGGAGAGATGCGTGCCTCTTGGGCGTTTCCCTTTTATATCCTCAACCGGATGTCCGAGCGAGACCTTGCCACACTTCCACGCGCGTCACCGAAAAGAGTGCGCGACTACGAAAGGACGGTAGAGGCAGGCCGACTACCACCATCCTCGGCGGTAGAAGGGTCGCCTACTTCAGCCTCTAGACAGGTGGGAGTTTCTTTCGAAGAAACTTTCGGAGACTGCCGGTCGGACCCAGAGGGCCGAGTGTAATCCTCCGGTTCATTTTGACTATCCTCGGATATACTAGACATGCTTACACTCTAGAAAGGAAGAAGAAGAAAAATGGACCCAAATTTTTCGAAGACAAGAGTAAAAGCGTTAAGTGAGAAGAAGGAGAAAAATCACCGGAGAAGAGGAAGGGTCGTTTGAAGAAGAAGAGAAATGAAGAGGAGAGAGAAATAACCATACTAATTAAGGAAAACAATGAGCGGCCCCAGATTTGTGCATACCCCAACTTGCCACGAGCAAGATTAAGACGCGTGGCATGACCCACGTGAAATTGCAGCGCCATTTTTTGCTCGGCCAGATGCGGTTTAAAAAATCCGATGCGGCTTCAAGACCGCATCGGTTTTCTTATTTATTTCCAAAAAAAAAAAAAAAAAAAAAAAAACGAAACCTGGCCTAGTCCCCATGCCCATTACCTTCCCTTATAACTGACCCATTACCTTCCCTCATAACCCTACCCCGTACCTCTTCGGTCTGCTCCTCCATCCCCCAACATCCTCTGCTCCAAAACCCTCCCCTTCCTCCACATGAACCCTAATTCGCTAAAGAAGGCGACGAAGACGGCGAACCAAACGACGACGGCGAATCCCAGGCACCGAATGGATATCCCTCTCACCCTCAACTAATCCAGGTGTTTCATCGCTCTTCCTTTCCTCTCTCTCTCCTCTCCTCCTCGCACACACGGTGAAGAACGCCACCACAAACGCCACCATCTCGGTCCTCTCGCAAACGCCACCACCTTAGTCCACCTCTCTCCTCCTCTGCTACTCATCCTTCACAAACGAAGAACGAAACGAAGAAGTGAAGAACCAAAACGGAGAAACAAAACGAAGAAATGAGATTTCGTCTCCTCTCTCAATATTCGCCGCTCGTGATTCCCGGATATGAGTATTTTCGTTTTTAATTTAGTTGTAATTTCATATCTCGTTGTAAACTTTTCGATTTTTTCAATTTTTTTAGTTAGAAGTCCTCTCTTTTAATTTTCGTTTTTAATCCGAAATTGAGTTTTTTCGCTCGTGATTAATTTGTTCGTTTTATTTTTTTCGGGAATTAATTTAGGGATCGAAGTCTTTTTTTTTTTTAGATTTGTTCGTTTTTATTAATTTTTTGTATTTTAGTTTGTTTTCACTCGTTATTAGTTTGTTTTATTAATGTTACGTATTTTAGATTTGTTTTTTTTTTTTAAATTATGTCGTATTTTATTAATACGTATTTTTAGATTTGTATGTTTTTTAGTTTTTTTTTTAAATTTTCTGTATTTCACTTAATGTTTTGGTTGAATTATTGTGAATGTATTTTGTTTCTAGTTGTATATAATTTGTATCTAATACTTAGTACACAATCCAAATTTCGTTGACATATATTTGTATCACTAAAGGCGAGAAAAGTAGTGCAAACCTGCGGCCTGGGTACGCAACTTTTTAACATATATTCTAACAAGGCGATGTGGTTCTTAAGGAAAACCGATGCGGTTTTTCTTAAGAACAGCATAAAGTAAATCATTTCTTGATCCGGTTTTGAATGCCTTAGCCATGAGAATAGGTTTTCGGTAGAGACTAGGCCAATCTAGCTAGCTCGAGAGAGTGGTTGGAGTACCCGATGGATGAAAAATTCCCTCGATTGATCCCCATTGTTGATTCCCATTGTGATTGCTTGGTTTGTGAATGAGTTGATTGGTGGATACCCCTTCCCAAAGTCATTTTTTCTTATTGTCTTTTCATCTATAAATCTCAAAAACATAGACTTTGCTTAGCTTATCATAAATCGATACTTATTGGTGCTTCCCTTAGTCCTTGTGGATTCGACCCTTTACTTGCCCTATATTGGGTGGTTAGGTATATTTGACGTGTTTACAACGAGCGCGTCAATAAGTCCCTAAATTGTCCATATGGTTTCCCGATATCCAATTAGATTTATGAGTCTTCCTTTAAAACCTTGTTGGCGACTTCTTTTTAAAACTAAAAACCCTTTACAATGAAGTAGTTAAATACGCACTCATCCCGCTTAGGCAATAAAAATATGCCTACACTACTACCAATAAATCTTCTGTTTTTTTTAGATAAGAGGAGAAACCCTAGCAAGTAGGGGTGGAATAAAGGGGATATCCAACATTGCTAAGGGTGAGAGCGAGACTCGATCTCAGGATCCATGGGATCAGATGTCATGGGACCAGAAGTGATGCCTACACCACTAGGCTAATTAACATCAGCTGCTCTTAGATTCAATACTTTCAATACTTCAAGTTTAGTATTGAAATCGTTCTAATTTGAAAAAACTGAAGAAACAAATTTGTAATAATTTGAATAATGAATCTAGAAGATTGAACTCCATGTCCTTCTAAGACTTTTTGGAAAATAAAACATAGTCCAGGATATAGAAACTAATTTAAGAACTACGACTTGATAAAACTTCATGGATATAAAAACTAATTTAAGAACTACAACTTGATGAAATTTCAAAAGGTTCAAGGAGACATTTGATAAAATGTTTCATAAGGAACTTTTACACGTAAAACACATCATTATATTTAAACGCTATATATAAGTACCACTTTCATAGGGAAGAAAAAAACTTAAACATAAACACAAGCTACAACATAATCGTGAAAACTAGATTTATAGAAACATAAAGACATTTAGTATCTTGAACTAATGAAATGAAATAAATCAAAAATAACATGGAGCATTACAAAGTGGAGTCATATGAAAAATTATGAGCATACCAATATACCATATGGTTGCTTGAGGCATTGTATACGGGAAATAACCAATGCAATTAGCATTGCCTAAACATAAAGACAAGACAAACGAACAGCTAACAAATAGCCTAACGGATAAAAATGATATTATTAGTTGTCTTGAACTACTAAAATGTAACAACAAATATTTACGGGCATCATCCGAGTCCAAAAAACTAATTATTTTAAAATAGTGCACCGAAATATTATGACCAAAACATAATTAATTAAGGTAAAATAAAAATAAAAATAAAAACAAAGTAACAAATGCAAAAATGAACATACATATCCCCGCGTAGTTAGGGGTGTTCAATAAATATCCGATCCAAGTCGATCCGATCTGCTTTTTAATATTTCGGATCGGATACGGATCGATTTTTTATTTTCGTATATCCAAAAATATCTGAAACATGGAAATTTTTCGGTTTTTTCGGATATCCGATCAAGAATATCCGTTTTCAAGGCCGGATATCCGATATATCCGAGATGATACGATCCGATCCGAAACATATTTTATGAACTTTTCCTTTGAAAATTTTAAATTTTTTTAGTTTTCGGATATCCGATGATCCGATCCGAAATTTCGAATATTCGATCCGATAAAAAAAAAAAATCGGATCGGATTTTCCCGGATCCAAAATTTCGGATCGGATATCCAAAATGAACACCCCTACCCGTAGTAAGTCCATATCCAATTTAGGCATGGATGATGGTCATGTCTTAGATGGAGTAATATATTGATATGCATAGGAATACAACTCTGTCCAGAATCCTTTGAGATTCAAGTCATATGAAAGTGTAGCAACAATACACTTGATATGCTTTTTACCGTTAGTTTATTTTGATAGTGATACATATAAGTAGAAAATATACTTAGCAAAAAGTTAAGTTGAAATACAATATAACATTATATGAAGTATCGGGGAAGAGAATATAGTCGAGTTTGTGAAATTTGATCTCTAAAAAAGTAAATATTTCTCTCTTTTAAGAACGAAGAGTATCTTAAAAATATGCCGTGCGTTTTCTCGTAACGATAACTTAACCTTCACTTGTATCTTCATTCACTGCAATGGTACAAAAGAAGACTCTTTATGAATGTCCCTCAATAGAAAAATTGATCCGAAATGCCATGAACCACAATATCCTTAAAAGTACCTTCTTCCATATTGTCCATCACGAATTTCTCAGCAACTGTCTCCTCATCTTTCATCATCACCAATTGTTCCTTCCCCAACATACATAGAAGCCTAATCACTGACTTTCTAGGGTTAATGATCGTGACTTTAGTCCAAGACTCCTCAACACCATATTCTTTCATCACCCAAAAATCAATCTCACTATCCCTAGTTGGAGAAAACTATACAAAAGATACCCTTCGAGAGCCACAAGTTGATAAAACTACCGATTTCTGATAATCAACTGAACTTGGGGGTGGCAACTCAGAAAACACCTCCTCCCTAAATCAAATGCGGCGATAACAGACCAGAAATGTGAACTGCTACAAGCTAGCCAATAGATATAGCCATCAACACAAACCCCTGAAGCATGAAAACTAACAGCATGATCATAAGGAGAACTCTCAGCGCTTCCAATTCCATGTCTAACAGAATAAACATTAACAAACATCTCAGTACAGTCAGTTCTCGTCCTCAGTATCAGCATCATCATAAGCAAGGACAATAATATCGTTATTATAAGAAATGGTAACGACTTTATAATCATCGCTAACCGAATCATACCCAAGTCCTTACATGGTGAAACTAGCACCAGGATCAAGAGCATAAGGTGAGCACGGCAATACCTTAGTCTCCTTAGTAGTTGGATTTATTAACACCAACTTGTGTTCCTCATCCTTAACTAATATCAACCCATCACAAGAAGCCATGTTCCTATAAAAAGTCGTCGAATCAAAGCGATGATCATCTAAACAAAATTCGCTAGCAAAAGTGGTAATTTCCTCGGACAGGGGGTTATTAGCATTCTTCAAATGGGTAAAATACAAGGACTGAGATTCATCAGAAAACAAGATGAGTGATTCTTCTTCTCTTGGGAGGTGTTTTGTTCGGTTGAGTTGGGTTTTTGATGAAGTGAGGTTCAGAAAGAAGAGATTTCCATGTCTTCGATACGCACAGGGATCGTCCAATGGATTTCGCCTGTAGCCGGGTAAGTATGTCAATTATGATATCTTGATGAAGATCCTTCATATGTTTTGGTGGGTTCATGAGGAATAAAGTGTAATCTGCAACATGCCACATAGCATTACCACATTTCAAATTCAGCACAGATTTTGCTCTTAGTTCATTAACTACAACAAGTTCACAATGTAAGATATTGGAAAGACAAGGCGATTACATAGCACATAAATATTTAATCATACAAATTCGACACAACCAAGAAGGGAATTTAAACATGGATGTTTATTCTACTAATTTGGTAGTTTAAATTTGTAAGAAACATACCTCAACTTCAGGAACATACAATTGATCAGCACAGATATTTCAAAGTCAATGCACACAGAGATGTTTGGATCAGATAGAGGAGAAGTCAGAAGTCAGATTTGATCTAGGCTCACTCGAAGACTTTTTTTTTTTTTTTTTACCCCCATTAGTTGGGCTTTTAAAGCCAAATAATTTGGTCCTGTATTAGGGGCTTCCCCTATCGCCCATATCACTACAACCCTCAAATGATGCAAATTTTATCATTTAAATTTGTTTTGATCTATATTTTCAACATCTATCAATATGCAATACTTTCTAAAAGATATAAATGTTCAAAAACTTACTTTAAAAACTGTTAAAAGTCAAAACATAGTGTTCTTTTAATCCTGGTATTAAATAGAAAGGCAGGAGTAGTACTAGTTTATGATCCATACTCGAGCAGGATATCTACCCTCGATGCCATGAACCACAATAGAGTCGTGCACTCCCTAGCTAAGAATTAAGGAACCTTAACATTCTCCTATAGCTTCATCATAGCAATAAGGCGAGACAAGGCTCTCCACAAATGTCCTTGTAGAATAATATCTACCCTCAATGCCATGAGCCACAACTTCCTTAATGGCCGTTTGGTTAGTAGTCTTAAATGATGGTAATGGTAATCTTTTTAGTGTAAATTTGTAAAGATTTCCCCACATTAACATCCATGGTAATGAAACTTGATATTAAAACATATGTTTTCCTTCATAAATTTCCATTCCACCTAATACCACCTTGCCAAGTGGTAATGGATGGTAATGAAATTTTAGGGAGAAAATAGGTGTTTTGGGATAAAGTAGCATTCGTGGATGTTGACATGGAATGCCTTCACAATTTTGCACTAAAAACCATTACCATTAACCATTTAATACCGCTAACCAAACGGGCCGCAAAAGTATCATCTTCTATATTCCATAATGCCAGTATATTCTTTGTTCTCAGACCTCCATCCTCCAACAGCAACACTTGCTGTTGCCCTAAAACAAATAGGCCTACTCAGTAGATGGTGAGGATTACTGATCGAAAATCTACTCCAAGACTCAGCGACACCATATTCTTCCATCTTCCACAAATCAGACACACCAAACGAAGTAGGATTCTGAATAATTAAGCACCCCCAAGCATCTCAAGATAAAAGAACGATAACTTCTTACAATCAATTGAACTAGGTAGTGGCATTTCATAAAACCTTTCCTCCCTTAAATCAAATGTTGCTATCACAGACGAAAAATCTGAAGTCCGACTTGCTACCCAATGAAGGCATCCATTAACATAAATCCCTGAACCACCACATGACTTATGATAGTATGGCGAACCCTCAGCGTTCTTCCAAGAATTATTTCTAACAGAATACACATTAACAAATCTTTCACTAAACTCAACTTCAAAATCATCATTATCAACAATAATGTCATGAAAAGAAATGGTAACAATCTTATAATCATCACTAAATGAATCATACCCAAATCCAAAAACGCAGCAAAATCCAGAATTGAAAGGATCAATAGGTGACCTGGGCAATTCTTTAATCTTCTAAGTAACTGGGTTGAACAACCACATATTGAGATTATAATCTATAACTAAGACCAAACCATCACAAGAAGCTATAGCATAAATGCAAGCTGAAAAGAAGAGTGATTAGCAAAATTGAGCTTCGAGACGAAACTGGTAATTTCATCGAGCAGGTGGTGGGCAATGTTCAATTGGGTAGTATAGAGGATTTTTAACCACCAGAAAGAAGGATGAGTGACTCTTGATCTCTTGGGAATTGTTTGGTTTGGTTAAGGTGAATTTTGATGAATTGAGGTTGGGAAAGAAGATAATTCCATGATTTGGATACGCAATGAAATCTTCCGACTGATTTCGCAGGTAATCGGAGCATATTTCAACGATGATATCTTGTGGCAACATGTTTCTGGTAGTTATTTTTTTTTTTTTTTTTTTTTTTTTTTCGGGGGGTGGTAGAGAGGAGAGCGAAGGGGAGGGTGAGAGAGAGGGGTTTAGTGGTTTACAATGTACTATCGAGGGTCTTAATTATGACTTAAACTCCTTTGTGGGAATACTTTTTATATTTTTCTTTTCATTTGTTTGGTAATCTTTCTTTAAAGCTACTGATAAGCAAGCTACAACCACTTGTAGTTTGTGTTGCCACATCAGATTCCAAGCTACTAATATTCAAGCTAAATTTCTACCATTGGGAAACTACAAGTACTTGTAGTTTTGTAGGTCCCAAACTAAAATGTGAAGAGAAAAGTAGAAGTGGAGCCCACAAAAAATTGACAAAGCAAGTAGCTTTGTGGTAGGTAATTGCTTCCCCAAAGCAACAAGCTTGCTTTCTCTCCAACAACAAAATCTATTAGTTTCCATTATTGGAAAATTGCAAGTGGGACCTAATAACTACCGGTTGGAGTTGCTATTTTTGGATATGACCCACTATTATTTTAATCCTTCTACCTTTAAAACATTGGCCCATACTCTCTCTCCTCCAAATAAAATAATACCACTCCTATTACATATCAACTCTAACTATGGCTCACATTATCTCCCCTTAAAATAAAATAATACTACTTTTACTAACTATTAACTCCTATCACATCTACTTTTCAATAAAATAACAATTGATAACCAAACAACAACTTATCATCTAAAACTATGTGCCTTGATAAGTGTCAAGAGTATTTTGAGACGGATGTATTTTATATGACTCATTGCCTCTTCGTTATCCAAAAGTTTGAACTTAACCTTGCTGTAAAAATAAATTAGGGTTTTTTACGTTATAACTTTGTGTTTTTTTAGTTTTTACATTATATCCCAATCTTTTTATAATTTTATACAGTACCCTTGTACCCTTAAACTTAAAATTTTATACAGTACCCTTAAACTTAAATTTTTAATGCACCATACTCCTATGTCTTATCGCTATTTATACGTTGTTTTCGTTTATCTTTTTAAATTTTTGTGGAACAAATTTAACTTATACATAGTTTAACCCTTGAAGGGAATAATTACAAATTAGATTAGTTCCACTAAATTATAGAAAGTAAACGAAATTAATGACGGTAGGGGCATTGTGCATTATAAAATGTAACTTTGAGGGTACCATATGGAACTTTAAAAGGTTGGGGTACAACATAGAAATTGATAAAAAAAACCCAAGAATATAACGTTGAAAAACCCAAAAAATTAAAAAAAAAATATCCGGAGCAGTGTTGGAGTCGGATGCCATAAAATAATCTGACATCCATATCCAACTCCAACTTTGAGGTAATTAATATTTTTTTAATATTAATGTAATATGTATGTATACCCTGGCTTCAACTTTGAGACAATTGTATTATATAAGATTTTTCTATTTAGAAAGAATGGGGTGAAAAAAGGTCGGATTGGAATCGGATGTCGGGATTTCAATTCGAATCCGAATAGGATTTTCGGAGTCAATATCGAATTTAAAACTCGATTTCTTGTAGGATCGGAGTTGGATGATGATATCTTGTGGAAACATTTTCTGGTGGTTAGGGTTTATTTGAGGGGAGAAATTTTGGTAGGGTTTATGTTAAACGATAAAAAGTGTGTGTTAAGACTCGACCATCCAACCTCTTATGCTCTGTTCTAGTGAACTTATTTTAACTTATTTTAGAAAAAAATAAGTCCATATAAGATAAAATAAGTTCAGAAAAGATAATATAAATTAAGATAAGATAAGATAAAATAAGATAAGTTCAAATAAGATAATACTAGCTTTCTATGCAAGTGACGCATGCATCGATTGCTTTGGTCTATTCTTAAATTTCATATATATATAGAAAACCTTGAGCAAAACATTGACAATTAGGAGATACCCAAAGTTAGTAAAGACCGGATCTATAAAATGAGTAGATATAATATCTTTAAAACTGACTATGTTATCAAAATCCAAGAACGAGATATCCATTTAACAAAACCTATCAATACTAGAAATATACAACAAAGTAAAAAAGGAGAAACCCTTCTCCTCCAAACCGACCTTTCTAGATCTAACATAAAAATTCCTAGACCAATACAATGGAATGATGTCAGTCATCCTGAAGATTGGTTCCTTGAAGGAGCTGCTGAACCTGAAGTACAATCACCAGCTCTTCCAGAACCTAATACCGATCTTGAACGAGTCATACAATACTCTGATGGTAGTGTTAAGCTCAGCTTTAACGAAGCATTAGCTCTAGGTATTCCAGGTCCATTCCCTCTGTTGAAAACTTAGGACGGTCTTCTCGTATTCCTTCTTAAAGTAACATGCACTATAAACGACAAATTAGTTGTCCTTAGAACCAATTACCCGGAAAGACCAAGGTATTCTCACCTCGGATTTACCTTCGCCTTCCATTCAAAATGTTGAATATAGAACCCGGGGTTCCACATCCGGTTTATCTTTGAAAGACGAGTCTCCTCCCGGACTCACCCTCGGCCTCGGTTATAGCGAGAACATTTCTAGTGAGCTTAATGTCCTTGAAAGGATTTTGAGATCAACGGAGATTTAGTTCACAAAGATTTCTATGCTCCACATAACCTCTCGAAGAGAACATGGTTCTTCGAGCACTTTCTTGAAATTCGAAAGAAAATCCAAGAAAGCTATTACAGCTTTATTGAGCAATATAAAACCCATATTCTTTTCTTTGATTGGTTTGAGCTATATAGTTCCGATAATAACATTGATTATCCCTTTAAAACCATAGAACCAATTAACACCATTAGAAGGACACATGCGGGAAACCCCGATGGCACCGTTCAAAATGACCATCCTCCTTTTAAGACAAATCACCTTCCCAATAGGCGATCACAAGGTAGAGGCCTCTCCTCTTAAAAAACCTCGGGAAGAAGCCACCACAAACCTTAAGAATATTGTCCTGCAAAACAATTTTACTAACATCGGTCTTAACACCCTAGGAAAGCGGCTTTCTCGAATCGAGAAACAAAACCTTAAAACAGAGACAAGTCTAGTCTCCACTCCTTTAGAAAAAGCCTCCGAAATCCAATTTTTAAATCATTTCGGATTTCACAAAAGGCTCAAAAAGAAGTTCTAACTTCAGGACTGAATTTCTTCAAGCTATTAGAGACCAAATCGGCGGGGTTGAACCCTCTACTTCAAATATAGTGAGGAAGAAACAGTCCCGGAATAACACTTGTAATGTCTTAGATTTAAGTGACAATGCGATCCTGAGACTAGTCCCAAAACACCTGAACTAGCAAAACTATCTTGGCAACATCTTGGACCTCTTGATATTATTCCTGTAAGGTCTAGTGAAACCCGGATCGGAAGCTTGACCTAACACAATTGTCCAGCCAAAATATAATGCATCTTCTATCTACGAATGGAATATAGATGGCATGAGTGAACACCAAATCTTGAACCTCTTACGACCAAATGACAATGGCTTCAAATGCTTACAAAACCCAACGGTACGTCGGATAAAACGGTTGCGGAACTCCTAATTGCAGGCTTCTCTGGCTAGCTAAAAGGATGGTGGGATTTCTATCTCACCAAAGAACAACAACTTGGACATCTTGAATGCTATCCAAACAAGTGAAGATGGGGTTCCCATTCTTAACCTAAATGGAGAACCAATTCAAGATTATGTATCGACCCTCATATTTACCTTATCACTTCATTTCATTGGAGATTCCTCCCGTCTCGGAGACAAAAATGCAGATCTTTTGTCTAACCTAAGATGCAAAAAACTTAGTGATTTTCAGTGGTATAAAAATACTTTCCTAACCGAGTCATGCTTAGAGAAGATTCTAACCAACCCTTTTGGAAAGAAAAATTCCTAGCAGGTCTTCCAACCATATTATGGTCCTCGGGATGATGATATAGATTCCTCCTCTTTAGCTAATGATGAGGATTATACCCTAAACGTCCTCACCAAAGAACAAAACCTCATATTAGATGTTATTCGGGATATTAATAATCACGATCTTCAAAAACAAATACCTTGAACGACTTCGTAAATCCCTTGAAGAAAATCCTGGAGAAAAGGACCCTAACCCTCCTTCTTGAAGCTTGAACCATACAACCTCACTTCTATTATAGAAAAAGAAGTTCTAGAAAGAAGCCGAAAAGAACCATACGGGACCTTCGGGCGGAAGTTAAAACCATTAAGGCGATATAAAAGACCTTAAAACTAAGCAACAACAAGACTCAACCATTATCCAACTTCTAACTTCCCAAATGGTCCCGGATATCCCTAGTGAAAGTGATCCGATGATATCCCGGGATGGGGAACAAAGCCCCAAAGTCCCAGGAAGATTTCCTTTTTGTTTTAAGAGAAATCGGTTCTAGAAAGTATTACATAAAAATTACACTTGAATTCTCTAGTGACTTCAAAATCAATACTATAGCTTTGTTCGATACCGGAGCAGATTTAAATTGCATAAAATCCAGTCTCGTTCCAAAACGCTTTCACCCGGGAAAACCTCGGAAAAACTTAGCTCGCTAATAACACCAAAATGCACATAGAAGGAAAAACGAGATGCTAACATCTTAAATCAAGGCCTTTCCCTAAAAAACCATTTTGCTCTCGTTACCCAATATGCACCATACAGTTATCTTAGGAACACCTTTCATAAACCTCGATAACACCTTACAATGTCAATTATGATGGAATATCCTTCAAAACCAAAGATAAAAGGCTTGATTTCCTTTTCCTAGAAAAGCCCAAGACCGGAAATCTCGACATTATAAAGGCTAGCTCCATTTATAACAATGAGATAAATTCTCTTATTAACCGAAAACAGAGTGACGTGCATGATCTAAAACGGGAAATCCATTTACAAAAAATTGAGGATCAATTACAAGGTAATACTCTAAAATCTCGGATAGGCGACTTCCAAAGCCTCCTTGGGCAGGAAGTTTGCTTTGAGCTTCTAAATGCCTTACGGAATATAAAACAACACATTGTCGATTTACCTTATGAGCCAGGACTTTGATGAAAAGAATATCCCTACCAAAGCCCGACCAACCCAAATGAATGCCGACCTAGAACGCCATTGTCGAGAAGAGATTAGATTTCTCGAAAGCAAATGCTTAATTTCCAAGTCTCGTTCTCCTTGGAGGCGTGCGGCATTTTACGTTAACAAAGCTTCGGAGGTGAACGTGGTTCGCCTAGGCTAGTTATAAATTATAAGCCTATTAACGATGCCCTTCGTTGGATCCGTTATCCAATACCCAATAAAAAAGGATCTAATGCAAAAATTACACCATGCCTTTATCTTCTCAAAATTTGATATGAAATCCGGATTTTGGCGGATACAAATCAAGCCACAACACCGATTATAAAAACTGCTTTTTTGTTCCTTTTGGCCGGTATGAATGGAATGTTATGCCCTTCGGTCTTAAAAATGCTCCCTCCGAGTATCAAAGAATTATGAATGATATCTTCAACCCCTATTCGGTTTTTTGTATTGTCTACATTGATGACGTCTTGGTTTTACTCAAGCACGATTGACCGGCACTTTAAAAACCTTAAGACTTTTTTCTATCTAATTAAGAAAAATGGTCTTGTTATTTCGGCAAAAAAGATTTCTCTATTTCAAACTACGATTAGATTTCTTGGCCAAATTGTGTCATGTGGCACCATCACCCCCGATTGATAGGTCTCGCAATTCACTAGCAAATTTCTGATAAAATCATAGAGTAAACCCAACTATAGAGGTTTCTTGGTAGTTTAAACTATGTCTTAGATTTTTATCCAAATCTTTGGGAATGCGAAGCCCCTCCATAATGGTGAAGAAAAATCCACCGCCTTGGTCGGATGTCCATACCCGTGCTGTTAAAACGATAAAGGCTCGTGTCTCATAAATTCCTTGCCTTAGCTTAGCAAACCCCGACTGCCTAAAATTGTTGAGACGGATGCGTTGACAAAGGTTATGGAGGTATCTTAAAACAAGTCGATAATGGTAAAGAATACATTATCGAGATTCACCTCGGGGCACTTTGGAATGACACCCGGTTAAAAATACTATACCGTAAAAGCAGGGAAGTTTTATCCATTGTTCTGTATAACCAAATTCCGGTCGATTTGTTAAATAAAAAATTCTTACTACGTGTTGATTGTCAAGTTGCTAAACTTTGTTTTAAAAAAGGATGTCCAAAACATTCTTTGTAAAACATGTTTTTGCTAGATGTGATCTATCTTAAGTATTTTTGAATTTGATATTGAGCACATAAAAGGAGAAGAGAATTCCTATCCCTGAGCTTTCTTGACCCAGTGAATTTCTTCTGAAATGCCTCGCAAAACAAAAGATAAAGGGGAAGTCCCAACCTCCTCCTCCCTGAAAAAACCATAGTGCACAACTCAAAAACCTATTAAAACTTGGGTACGATGCAGTCTTAAAATAATGAGAGTGAAACCTCTCCCTATTGATAGAACAGGGGAAGTTCGGGAATGGCTCCCTCTCCATCTCGGCATCCTTCGGTCCATCAAAAACATCCCCGGCTCCTACAAGCTTTTCATAGCTCCATGCAAAACCAAGGAAGCACAAGCAAACGGCGGCGGAAGGTAAACAACGATTTACAAAAACATCGGTATGATTTCAAAACCCGCGGAAGGAGGAATCTTCTAAAAAAGCCCTTCCTCCAAAACAACTTTTATAAAAGCGATAGCTCTCGGGTCGTGCTTCGTGACAACCTAAGAAAAAACGAGACTTCCGAATATTTTGTTAAAAAGCTGCTTTCACCAAAATATTATAACAATTGAACAAGGGTATCATGATGAAGATCCCTATGTCTCCATACAAAATATCTTTGGAAAAAAGCTGGTTCTTTAAGCCTTGGGGATCGTACTAAAACTAGATTATTACCGGACAATCCTTGAGGTTATCGGTTCCGCCGAATTCCAAACATTTCTTTTATAAAAATGAACAAGCTACGAACCTCTTATTCAACCATTAAAATTCTAAAGGTTCTTAGTCCTCAGGGAATTCTGGAATCAAGATCTGTCGAAAACCGCAAAGCGCTTTGCCCATTGGCTGCAATAACACCTTCCCGCGCTGGCAAAAAAACCTTTAAGTACTTGGGATTACCCAACAAGCATGGTTCTCCACACCTTTTAATACAAACAAAAACACCCATTCTTGGCTTATCCACTTCGACACTAAAACCATACAGCGTGAAAAATTCCGCCATCTTGGTTTCGCCCACTGGTGGGAAGTTCTATACCTCCTCCGAAGTGAAATCCTCGCACCCGATATTGCGAAAAGTTATGATTACCTTTTGAACCCAATACAAACCCTCCCCTAATTTAGAAAGGCGTTTTCCAAATCCTTAGGTTTTGTTTTCAATGAAGTTCTATCTTCCTCTCGGGTTTGTCAATGGTTCCTTGAAACAAACCAGGATCAAGGGGATCTGGTCCTCCGGAGAAAATTTAAAATTAGATAGTGGCCGAACTTTAATACGCCACGCTTATTCTTGAACCAGCTTGACCATCGTGATTGGATTGAAAAAGAATTGTAACACAGTACTATAGCTACGGGGTGACCGCTTCAGCCTCGAGTTCCTTGGACGAAAATCATAAGCACTTCTTTGCTCGTTTCACCCAAAAACCCGGAAGGGATTCTGCTGGATCCTACGACAACTAGCTAATAGTTATTCTCAATCCTCTATTGCTCTGAACATGAATCTATCTAACACTCCTCCATTCACCTCGATGATGATGAAGAAGATCTTCATGCTTTGACTCTTAAAAAAAAATGATTATATCACGCTTTGCCCAAGCTTCAACCGAGGATGAGACATCTTACAATAATCTGGCCAATTAGATCAAACGGCAAAAAGTCAAAGTTATCAACCTTCGTAAAAGCACTACTATTCTCATCGCCAGTGAAAGCATCAAAGACAAAGATAAAAACACGGTGTAAAGCGGAAGGCATTGTATTATTCATTGCGGTTCTTCGACTTGACAACCACCACTCTTCCCCTCGCCTATAAATAAAGGCTCTTCCTTTTGTCTAGCTGAGTATAACACATCAACATGAAGCTCCTCTAAAATCTCTCTCCCTCTCTTTCTCTCACATAAAATTATAACACTTTTTAAGTTTTAAGTTTCATCCAAGACTCTATAAGTCGTGCTTCAGCCAAACTATGGCCTGCTCAACCGCCTTACTTACTCTATGCTTTTTATTGTTTTAAGCTTTTAGAGGCTTTGCTGTGTTAAAATCCCCAGGATCCTTGGCGTATTCTGGAATATATATATATATATATATATATATATATATATATATATATATATATATATATATATATATAATTTTGAAAGTATAATTGCACATCATTATTGTACAAACTAATGTAATTTATAAAGTGTTTAGAAATTGTGATGAACATTTTGATGTTAAGTCTTATACTCAAATTAAATTTGTAAATTTTTTTTTTTATTAAGTAACTATTTCCTTCATTATGTCAAGTTACTTTGTTAATGCTTATATAGTTTATTATTCGACTTTTTAATGCGGCACCAATACACACCATGACCCCATCTTTAAAATTAGGAAAGGATTTAATTGTAGAAAATATGAATATGTAATTATATATTTAGCTAAGTGACAAAAAAATCTCTCATCGCGGACACCATAGCTCCCCTTGGCTTATATAGAGACTAGCTAGCCTCATATCAATAAAAAGTTGTTAGGATCAGGATCCCACTTCGGATCGGTAAGGGGGTAGGATCGAATCGGTAGAATCGGATCATAGGATCGTAAAGATCCTACCACCCGTGTGGTAAAAGAGTAACAAAAAATAAGCCCTAAAGGAATAAATACATTTTTCAAACAATATGGATGCTAAATACCTAGTTTTTTCTCACATAATATTGATATTTCAAAGTTAATATGGCTTCGGCAAGAGACACATAAAAGATTAGAGAAGAGGAAATATTTGCATGTATGAAGTCAGTTATCATTTAATGTGGGGCTTAAAGAAAAAGTTAGTTGCTTTAGGAATTTTTTTAATAA
>CANSNZ010001331.1:0-132571 GCA_947646795.1 Beta lomatogona
AGTTTCATATTTCTTATTCAAGCTCTAATTTTCTTTGGTTTAAGAAAAATATTTTTTCATATTTCTTACTCAAAATATTATGCTCATATTAGGTTATTTATGTTTAACTTCATGATTAAGTTCATGTGATAAGTTACTTATGGTTGGTTATAAGAAAGCTCGAAGCATAAAAATAAGTGAAGATACTAGTATACTCTTTGTGCAAAATCAAGGTATGTTATGTAGCTAGATCTTTTAAAATGTGGTTTTATGTGATAAAGTTGTTTATTGATTTAATGGTTGGATTGGTTTTGAAATTTGGTTTAAAATGGTTACAATATTTTATTATATACTCTTGGATGTGAAAAGAAGGAATGATTTTGTCAATCATTTTATATAAAAGTTTTGTTACCTTTTTGGAAAATTAAATTATTTTTACAAGGAAAGGTTGATTGGTTTTCATGAACTTTGAATGTTCAAAAAGTTGTTTATGAGAAAAGGAGGTTTATTCATGACTTACAAGTCATATTATTATTACCGCTTGATTAACATCAAGAGCTTCAAAGTCCACTTGTTGGCAATTATAGTTACCCCTTGATATAGATCGGTGATGGGATGACTAGCTTGGGAGGGTGTGCACACTTAGCAAAAGAGAAGGGGAGATAAAAAGATGAATTGTTTTCAAGATTATATTTAATCCAAATTATTTGGAAAGAGTTTGTTCTTAAAAGGTTATTCATGAATTATTATTATTAAAGTGTTTGAAAATAGTTTATTCTTAAAGAGTTATTCTTGAATTATTAGTGATTGGAGTTTTCAAAATGAAAAATGTTGCAAACTAACAAATGTGTTACTTATCTAGTACATTTCGTACTCCGTTTTTATCTGACGCGTATTTCCTTTTTCTTATTTGGCTTTGCCTGTTTACCTTTTTGATAGGTTTGCGGTGAATTTTGGATGTGCATGGGAGCATACTAGGAAGGGTATATTCACCTAGATTAGGGTGTTTTTATTTATTTTGAGTTTGAGACAATATTTTACTTTTATTAATAAAGAAGTATTATTATTTTTGGTTAAAGTATTCCGCTGCAACTTATTTTGTTAGTTAGTAGTTGGTTGCCGAAAGCGTGATAGTCACGTGGCGGTAGTACTCCTAAATTACTCAAATATTATTTGCTTAATTATTTCTTGAAAAACGAGTAATTTGGGGTGTTACAAAGTGGTATTAGTTTTTCGGGTTTTGCAAAGATAAAGTTGAACAATTTAATTCGATGGGTAGACATAAGTTGGGCAAATAGAGTTTCGCATTTGCATTATAAATTGTTCTTGTTAAGTTTAATTGTTTTCTTTTTGACGATTTGTATAGATGCATCTTGCTAGTCCCATAAAAAGGTATTTTTTTTTTTTGAAAGATGAAGGGTGTAAATATGTTGGGGTGACAAGCCTTGTCTAGGATTAGGGAAGGCACTTCTCGACGCTATGGGTAACTTCCTTTCCTCGGAGCTATAATCACCTTGGCTATTACGTATCTTGAAATCAAGTACACTTTAAAATTTTTGAAATAAATATTTTAAGCCATGGTGGTTCATTTAGTACAAATCTTGAACTATGTATATATTTTCATATATTAGTATTACTCTTATGATGTTGTTCTTGTAATATCTCAATTCTTCTTGCTTTTATATAATTATATAAAAAGTTTATGTTATTCCCTATGTATGGGATAACAGGGAGGTACATGCTACATTGGCGAGCAAATAGTAGTATTATGTGTATTTTTAATTTTTTTACCTCTCAAGAATACCCGGGCCAATATGATTATATGGCCATTGACAAGTTGGACAATGTTATTGAGGCGGGTTACCATGAGTTTGAAGTCTCCAATGACGGTAGACATATATAGTTTTGTTTTGGCCATGAAGCGGCCTAGTTGTCTTAAGAATATTTTGATACACTCGGATGTTCTAGTAATTGTTATGAATAAGGCCAAATATTTGGCCGTGATATATGAAATATGTGATTGTTATGTTTTTAACTAGTTACATTTGCATGGTTATTGAATTGTTTGATAGTAACATACAACTATTCTATGAATGTTGATATTTTTTTACTCAAACACTCTTACTTCTAGCGAGAATGGCGAGAAAGAAGGAGAAGGAGTATGACTTCTATGGTTAGAAGGCTAGCAAAGATAATTGAAAATATCACTCGGGTGATAGATAATCAAGAAACCAAGTAGAGTGAAAAGCTTTGGTGAGGTCTTTAAGAGGGTAGCGACTCTCAAACCTCCAGGCTTACCATGGGAAGAGGACCCGATTAGCTTATAAAGGTTGGATCAGGAATTCGATAAGCTTTTTGATGCCATAGTGTGCCTGAAAACCTTAGAGTTAATAATGTTGTTTATTATTTGAGAGACAAGGCAGACCTATGGTGAAACAAAGGAAAAATGATTTTTAGAGGATCCGGGACTTTGGGTGGAACGAGTTTAAAGATGCCTTAAGGACTAAGTTTGACCCTACATACTTAAGGAAGCAAAGGCTATGGATTCACCAATGCGAGGATGGGAACTATGTACGTTAATGAGTATTATAGCAAATTTTGGAGTTATTAAGGTTCGCACTTGAGATAGTACCGTCAGAGACTTTGAAGGCCCAAAGGTTTGAGCAAGGGTTAACCTTAACTCTCCAAAGTAAGTGGGAGGTATAACTTGCGAGACTCTTGATGAAATTTATCGTAGAAGTTGCTCACTTATACAGGATTAAAGGAAGAGAGCTTGAAGGGACCTCTTACGGGGAAAAGAGGAAGTATAACAACAATGGGAATCAACAAAGTGGAGATAAGAAGCCTAAGCCCAATAGTGGATTCAACAAAGCGAGAAAGACAATAGGTACCCTTGTAGGAAGCCTAATGGGAACCAAGGGAATGGGAAGAAAGTTGAGAGAACCCTTTTTCTCGCAAAAGGTGTAATAAGAACCACCCTGGAAAGGATTGTGATGGCAATTTGGTGACATGCCATTATTGTCGAAATTGGGGCACCTTAGGGAGTATGAATGCTTTAGAAAAGTCGGTGGAGAACCCATCAGAACACGCCCGAGTAGTAAGGCCCCTCATAATGATCAACATAAGTTAGCTTCTTCAAAATGCTTGGTGTTAAACCGGGGATGGGAATCGGTCTAAAGGCGAGTTTTCGTCATGGCTATTTGTGAGGTGAGAATGTTTCGAGGTAGTAGTTGGAACCTTTTTCATTAATTTTTCATGTACGTCAAAAGTGTTATTTGATTCGAAACATCCCATTCATTTATTTCTAGCACTTTTGTAGAAAAGCTCCAGTTAAGTAGTCCGATAATGTCTATTTCATTAGAAATTGCATTGCCATTGGGGAGATGTTTAATTGTACTAGGTTGCATAGTCAAGTACCTTTAGCGATAGTTGGGGTGAACTTTCCTTCCGACTTAGTTGAGTTTGACTTGTCGACCTCGATGTAGTTTTGGGGATGGATTGGTTGGGAAGATTCAAGGCTCGGATTGATTGTGAGGCCCGGAAGATGTCCTTAGTCGGCCCTAAGAAAGAAAGGGTGACTTATAGGAAGCTTGGGAAAGAGAAGGGAATGAAGATAGTGTATGCGATGAGAATTCAATCTTATGTGAAGAAAGGGTGTCCATTATTCTTATGTGGAGTTCAGAGGATCGAAAAGGAAGATGAGAATAGGGAGGTTCGGTCGTATCACGAGTTTCACGATGTGTTTCTGAAGAGATACGGGTGTGCCACTGTTAGGGATCTTGAGTTCACCATAGACTTGATGCCGAGAAGCTGGGCCTATTTCGAAGGCTCACGTATAAAATGGCTCCAGTGAGATGAAAGAGTTAAAAGTTCGGTTGGAGGAGTTGTTGGAAAAAGGGTATATAAGACCTAGTTCGTCTCCTTGGGGTACTTTTTGTATTGTTCGTGAAAAAGAAAGATGGTAGTTTGAGGTTGTGCATCGATTACGGGAGTTGAACAATGTGACGATTAAAAATAAGTATCCGCTTCCGAGAATAGACGATTTATTTGATCAGTTGAAAGGAGCGGGGATTTTATCGAAGATAGATTTGAGCTCGAGTTATCACCATTTGAGGATTGATGAGAGTGATATTCCTAAGACTGCGTTTCGGACGCGTTATGGTCACTAGGAGTTCACGGTGATGCCGCTTGGTTTGACCAACGCACTGCCGGTGTTCATGGATCGATGCATAGGTTTTTGAGGCCATATTTGGACAAATATGTGGTTGTGTTTATAGATGATATCTTGATATATTCGAAGGATAGGAGAGCGATCATGAGTTGCATTTGAGGAAGTTTTGTCCACCTTGAGAGAGCATAAGTTGTACACCAATCTATCTAAGTGTGAGTTTTGGTTGGATCGGGTTGCCTTTTAAGGACATGTTATCTCAAGGAAGGAGTTTCGGTGGATCCTGCTAAGATCCAAGCGGTGCGTGAATGGACAACACCGAAGACGGTGTCGATATAAGGAGTTTTCTTGGGTGAGCTGGTTACTATCGAAGATTTGTGAAGGATTTCTCGAAGATCACGAGACCAATGACTAGCCGATGAAGAAAGAATGTAACTTTTTTCCGGACTCCGAGTGTGAGGAAGCATTTTCGGCATTGAAGGAAAGGTTGACTACAACACCTGTTTTGGCTCTACATGATGAGAGTCGGCAATATGATGTTTACGAGTGATGCTTCGAAATTTGGGTTAGGGTGTGTATTGATGCAAAATAGGAAGGTCATCGCTTATGCTTCTAGACAGTTAAAACCATATGAGGAGAATTATCCATCCCATGATCTTGAATTACCTGCAATAGTGTATGCTTTGAAGATATGTCGACACTACTTGTATGGGGCAACGTGTAAGTTGTACACGGATCATAAGAGCTTAAAGTATATTTTCACTCGGGAATGAATCGAACATGAGGCGGAGGATGTGGTTGAAGTTGATCAAGGATTATGATTTGGAGATCCCGGTATCATGAAGGGAAAGCTAATGTTTTCTTTGATGCATTGAGTCGATAGTCGAGTCATTCGGTTAATGCAATGATGTTGGCTTTTCGGGTATGTGTAGAGTTTCGTAAATCGTCATTAAAGGTGTCGGAAGAAGGAGGTGTTGAAGAATTGTTGGGTTCTTTATCGGTTCAACCCTCGATCTATGATGAGATTAGGGAGGGTCAATCAAAGGATGAAAAGTTAGAAAAGATTCGAGAGAAGATCCGGGATGGTCGGTGTCGGATTTCCGGATAGGCGATGATGGAAGTATTTGATTCAAGGGGAGGTGGTGTATACCAAGTAATGGTGAAGAGTTGAAGCTGAAATTAATGGAAGAAGCTCATAGCTCACCTTATTACGTACACCCGGTGGTGATAAGTTGTATAAGGGCATGAATCGAAACGTTACGGTGGCCAAACATGAAGCGAGAGGTAGCGAGTTCGTGGCTAAGTGTCTCACATGCCAAAAAGGTCAAGTTTGAGCACAAGAGGCCGCAAGGGAAGGTTCGGCCTTTGGTTATTCGAGTTGGAAATGGGATTCTATATCAATGGATTTTGTGTCTCGCATTACCAAGGACTAAGGTTGGAAATGATACAATTTGGGTAGTGGTAAATCGTTTAACTAAATCCGCAACTTTCATACCTATGAAGAGTACTTTGTCGTTGGATCAATTGGCTAAATCATATGTGAAGTAGATGGTGAAATATCATGGTGTGCCTAAGGACATTGTTTCGGATCGTGATTCGCGGTTCTTGTCCAACTTTTGGCGAGTTTGCAAGAAGGCTTTGAGCACTAATTTGTTAATGAGTACGACTTTTCATCCGGCTACCGATGGGCAAACAAAACGAACGATTCGGACTTTATAAGATATGTTGCGATCTTGTGTTATGGAGTATCGGGATTCATGGGAGGATTTCTTGGATTTGATAGAATTTTCCTACCACAACAGTCATCATGCAAGTATTGGTATGGCTCCGTTTGAGGCTTATATGGTCGTCGTAAGTATAGAAGTCTAGTTTCTTTGGAATGATATTAGTGAAACCGTGGTGCTTGAACCCGAGTTCCTCGAAGAGACGGTGAAGCAAGTGAAAGTGATTCGGGGAAAAGATCAAGGCGGCTCAAGATCGGCGAAGAGTTATGCCGATTTGAAGCGAATGGATGAAGAGTTTCGGGTTGATTGTTGAAAATATCTCCAATGAAAGGAGTGAGGCAATTTGGAAAGAAGGGAAAGTTAAGCCCAAAGTATATCGGACCATATGAGGTGTTAAAGAAGATCGGGAAAGTGGCATATAAGTTGGATTTGCCAAATAACTTAAGTCGAGTCCATGACGTATTCCATACATCTCGGTTAAGGAAGTATATTCCGGATGTGTCTCATGTCTTTGCAACTTTGAGACCATTGGATTAGATGATAGTTTGACTTACGAGGAAAGACCTGTAAGAATCCTTGATAGTAAAGTTAGAAGTACTCGGACTAAGGATATAAGATTAGTCAAAGTATTATGGTCAAACCATCACACGGAGGAAGCAACATGGGAAGCTAAAGCGGATATGCGCAAGAAATATCCGACATTGATTTTCGAGGTTAGTTGTCGAGTTACGATGTCGTAACTACTTTTAAGGGGAGTAGAATGCGATAGAATATCGCCCTTTTACCATAGTTGTTGCATTTTAACATATTTTTAAGTCATTATATGCATTTTAGACATGCGCATTTGAGTCAGAAACTGCAATTTTGGATTTTAATTCGTTTTTCTAAAACTTCCAAATTTATGATGGATGTTACAAATCTTGGTTTAATCTCCTAATTTATGATGAAGGTTACAAACTATTTAATTTTGGAAATTAAGTACTACCTACTCTACTCCTATAAATACCCCATACCTTAAGCCATCTTTTCCACACAAAAACTTTGAAGAATTCAAACTCTCTTACTTTAAGGTTCTTCCTTCTCTTCTTCATCTATTCTAGTTTCATATTTCTTATTCAAGCTCTAATTTTCTTTGGTTTAAGAAAAATATTTTCATATTTCTTACTCAAAATATTATGCTCATATTAGGTTATTTATGTTTAACTTCATGATTAAGTTCATGTGATAAGTTACTTATGGTTGGTTATACGAAAGCTCAAGCATAAAAATAAGTGAAGATACTAGTATACTCTTTGTGCAAAATCAAGGTATATTATGTAGCTAGATCTTTTAAAATATGGTTTTATGTGATAAAGTTGTTTATTGATTTAATGGTTGGATTGGTTTTGAAATTTGGTTTAAAATGGTTACAATATTTTATTATATACTCTTGGATGTGAAAAGAAGGAATGATTTTATCAATCATTTTATATAAAAGTTTTGTTATCCTTTTTGGAAAATTAAATTATTTTTACAAGGAAAGGTTGATTGGTTTTTATGAACTTTGAATGTTCAAAAAGTTGTTTATGAGAAAAGGAGGTTTATTCATGACTTACAAGTCATATTATTATTACCGCTTGATTAACTCAAGAGCTTCAAAGTCCACTTGTTGGCAATTATAGTTACCCCTTGATATAGATCAGTGATAGGATGACTAGCTTGGGAGGTGTGCACACTTAGCAAAAGAGAAGGGGAGATAAAAAGATGAATTGTTTTCAAGATTATATTTAATCCAAATTATTTGGAAAGAGTTTGTTCTTAAAAGGTTATTCATGAATTATAATAATTAAAGTGTTTGAAAATAGTTTATTCTTAAAGAGTTATTCTTGAATTATTAGTGATTGGAGTTTTCAAAATGAAAAATGTTGCAAACTAACAAATGTGTTACTTATCTAGTACATTTCGTACTCAGTTTTATACTGACGCGTATGTCCTTTTTCCTATTTAGCTGTGTCCTGTTTACCTTTTTGGTAAGCAGTTTTGCAGGTGAATTTTGGATGTGCATGGAAGCATACTAGGAAGGGGATCTTCACCTAGATTAGGGTGTTTTATTTATTTTGAGACAATATTTACTTTTATTAATAAAGAAGTATTATTATTTTTGGTTAAAGTCTTCTGCTGCAAGTTATTTTGTTAGTTAGTATTTGGTTGCCGAAAGCGTGATAGTCACATGGCGGTAATACACCTAAATTACTCAAATATTATTTACTAAGTTATTTATTTAAAAGCGAGTAATTTGGGGGTGTTACAGAGGAGCATTATTGTTCCTTTTGAGAGGGAAAGGAGTATTATTGTTGGTAACTAGCAACTAACAAAACGTGACCATTCTTGTGAAAGAATATGTCCTTAGACATTTCCGATAATTACTAAACATAAACAGGAATTAATTATGAACATATTAAGTTAATTATTTTAGTAATCATATTCGTTTGCTAGAGAATAAATATGATTAGTAGGAGAATGATTAGGCCTACAACTAAAAAACATTAATGTGATGAGGTCACACGTTGTAGCACAAGTTGAACAAAACAACACAAGCCTATTGTCGGCCTTATGTTGGCCGGCAATAAGGGAGGAAAGGGAGGAGAATTGGTTCTCCTAATTAACCTAGAATTCTACTATTATATATTAAAATAATATTAGGGTTTAGGCATCACATCATTAAGCAATATCTTTACACCAAAAGAGAGAGCAAAGACCCCGGTTCCTCCCTATTGAAACCGGCACCTATACCATCAAAAGCAAGAGTCTTTGCACTCTTCCGTTCTAGCGCACGTTGGTGTACGACTAGTGTTCGTGGACTAATAAAGGTGTAATACTTGGGGCTCTCATATCTTCAAAACTTGCATACAACGAGGAATTCATGCTACAACGATTGTATATCTAATCATTGTTGATTGAATCATGTGTTTGTTAATATGTATGTGATCATATGATAGATGTTAGGAAATAGTTTCCCGCAATTTCGCTATATGTGCATCTAAATGTTCCTTTACATAATATTCATATGATCATGTTCTATATGCAAAATTATTATTTTGATTAAATTAAGGAAGGATTTATTTTATGGCTTAAATTTGCATAATTGATATTTGATATTAATTGATTGGAATTATAAATATTTGATTTATATGTTATTTATGCTCGAAATAATTTTATTAAGATCCGAATATATATGTGCATAAGGGCCAATGAAATTAAGAGTTAATTTCACAATAATTTTTGGATTTTTAAAGAATATATTTGTTGGATTTAAAATTATTTAGTGACTAATTAGATTAATCATTAAAATAATTTGTTAATAATTAAAGATTTAGTTTTCTAATTTTTCTAAATAAATCTAATGATCATCACCCACAAAGATCTAAATTACTAATAGGACTGAAAATAATTTGTTATTTTTTCCCAATAATTTTCGGAATTTTTGACATATTATTTGTTGAATTTATTTTACTTTTTATGTTTAATTAGATTAATAATAAACTTTAAGGATAACAATTAAATATTTAATTTTATTTGTTATGATAATTCAATAGATCACACTGATAATTAAATTCAAATTTTTGGAAGATAATAGTTATTTTTTCTGACTTTTTCAGAAAATATAAGATATTTAATCCCTAATTTTATATTATTGTTAGATTTAATTTTTGATTAAGATTATGCATTTAAATCTAAAACTTAACACATCTAAAATTTTGTTTATGTTTTGTTAACCGGTTTAAATTTTCTATCGTAATTTTCTAATTACTATAACCTAATTGAATCTTTAATATTTAACCATATTGTTGGATAAAGATTAGTTTAAATTTATGTAAAATTGTTACACAAATTTTAAAAAGAAAGCAAACCACGGCTGGGTGGGCCCACCAGTGATGGTGGAGCCACGGTGGCTGGGGAAAAGGACCGGAAAACGGCGGGGAAGGGGTGGCGTCGGCGGCAACCACATAAGTGGGTGCTTTACTGCCCGCGTCTGCTGGAGGCTAGGCTAGCTGACGAGGCCAAGGGTAGGGGGAGGGCTACCCGGCTTGGGTGCCGATTGGTGGTCCTGTTGGGCTGTTGGCTGGTGATCGATTGTTGGTGGCGTGCATGACACCGTGAGTCGTACTTGGGTGGCAGCCTTGAGCAGTTAGAATTACAAGCTATCAATTCTTTTTTGAGATTGGAATCCATAAAAAAGGTTTATGGAATTATGTGGATGCTTTTCCCTATTTTTATTCTCGTATTGGGAATCACAATAGGTGTACTAGTAATTGTGTGGTTAGAAAGAGAAATATTTGCGGGTATACAACAACGTATTGGACACGAATATGCCGACGCTTTGGCTACTGTTGAAGCATAGGGAACATTACTCATACGCTTGATCTCATCGGGACTTGAAAGACACTGAGTCTTGCCAAGCGTCATACCATGTTGCATGGGAATGAAAATTTGTATAAAGTTTTCCAGTTTGAACCTAGCAAGAACCTTATCAATATAAGTCTCTTGACTTTGCCCATTTAGCTTTTTTGATCTATCCTTATAAATCTTAATGCCCAAGATGTACTATGCCTCTCCTAAATGTTTCAATGAGAAACAATTTCTAAGCCATTCTTATGAGGACCATGTCATCAACATACAGGACTTGAAAGGTTATGCTACTCCCACTTAACTTCTTGTATACATAGATTCCTCTACATCTCTGAGAAAGTCAAACTCTTTGACTGTCGTGTCAAATATGAGGTTCCAACTCCGAGATGCTTGCTTTAGTCCATAAATGAACTTCCTAAGCTTGCATACCGTCCCTGGATTTTTTGGATCTTCAAGATCTTGAGGTTGTCTCATGTACACATCCTCTTTCAAGAACTCATTCAAGAAAGTGGTTTTACCTGTCATATTACATAGTCATGATAGGCAACAATCACAAGGAGTATAATAGATTTCAGCATATCTACTAGTGAGAAAGTTTCATCATAGTCTATACCATGAATTTGCCTGAAACCTTTTGCCACTAACCTTGCTTTAAAAACACTAATGTTTCCATCCTTATCTGTTTTCAATTTGAAAATCCATTTGCAACCAATGGGTTTTACCCCATCAAGAAAATCAACCAAGTCCTCTACTTGTTTTTCAGACATAGAATCAATTTCCAATCTCATGGCTTCGAGCCATTTTTCGAAGTCCTAACTTTCCAAAGCATCCTTATAGTTAGTAGGTTCCTCACTTTCTAAAATCATGATCTGAATTTTCTATCAAAATAAAATCAATATATCTTTTTAATGGAATGATGGTCCTACTAGACCTAAGTCGGGGAACAACAGAAGATGCTTCTTCGTTCATAGGCTAAGAAACTTACCATGGTTAAACTCTATGTGGGCCAGGTAGGAGCCTCATATATGGAATGCACCATCCCCTTAGAATTTTCATGTCAAGTCGCCTCTGGTAAGGTGTTAACCTCATCCATTTGTTGTTCATCTCAAGCTTGTTCGAGATATACATTACTACCACTGATCTTTTTGGAAATAAACTTTTTTTTTCTTCCAAAAAGACACTATTGCGAGCAACAAACACTAAGGTTGTAAAAGTCGTACCCCTTAGTCTCTTGGGATGACCCACAAAAAGACATTTTTCGGATTTGAGTGAAAGATTATAGAAAGTAAATGCTTTAGATGAACTTCACAACCCCATATTCTTAGAAAACACAATTTTGAAACTTTTCCAGTACAGTCCATATCTCATAGGGAGCTTTGTCCAATATGCATGGTGTTGTTTCGAGTACGAGTACTCATAAGGAAATGGGTTCATAGACAAGACTCATCATTGATTAAACCATATCTCATAGAGTTCGATTCCTTCGTTAAAAAACCCCATTTAATTGTGGTGTTCCTGGTGGATTCTAGTCAATTATATAAGAATTCCACAATCTCTCAAATGATAACCAACATCTTAAGTCAAATACTAACCACCACGATCAGATCGAAATGCTTTTATTTTCTTCACCAGTTGGTTTCACTAGTGGAAATAACGTCAAATGATACAACTAATAAAATGATTCAAGTATAGCCTAAATCGTAACAGTTAAACTCAAGCGATCCGGTGGGCTCCCATGCCCGGATCGGTTGAGTATGGTTTGGGATTTTAAATGCTCAAACCAGCGAAGCTCTCTCATTTCGTCTCCTCTCTCACCAATATCACAAGGGGGGGTTAGGGTTTCTTAATTCTCTCACAAATCTCACATCTCTCCTCTCTCCTCACCACCGGTGAACATAAACCACCACACCGCGTCTCCTCTTTCGTCGCTTCTGTCCTCACCACTGACGAACACCAGCCACCACACCACCTCTCTTTTATCCTCTCACCTCTCCTCAAACACCGAAAAATTCGAGCGAAATCGCCGAACTCAACAACATATTTAAAAACAACCTCCGCCGTCTTCGCCGCTTCGTAGGTGCAGGTACCCTTTCAGTACCTTGTCTTTTTTTTGTTAAAATATAGGTAAAATTACAAAAAGCAAGTAAAAACCACCTTGCAACAACTGCAACCTAAGCCACCTGTGAAACAGGATCACTGGGGCAAAAAAAACACTACCTCACAAACAACCACACCTCACAAATTACAATCTATTACAAGTTGATCAAACCATGATCTATCTTCACTTGGTAATTCTTCACTCAAATGAGTTCTCAGTCCATAGGAAATTTCAGACTTTATACTCTTAATTACATATTCTGGTTTAGGCACAACACAATTCCAAAAAGCATTGTTCCTTGCTTTCCATACATGATAAATTGTGGTTGTGAAAGCAGCATAACAAACCTGTTGCTTCTTCTTGCTCCTCTACTTCATTTTCCACTTCCTCCAACTGGTATAATTGCTTTCATCAGCAGCTACACGAATTCCAAGCCACATCATAATACCTTGACACGCATCTCTAATAAAACAACATCTAAAGAACAAATGGTGGCATGAGTCATGCCCCTTACAACATATTACACATTGCACATCTATGCACACACCAGCTGCAACCAACCTTTCTCTTGTTCTCAGCTTACCTAGGGCTACAAGCCATGCAATGAAGGAATGCTTAGGCACACTTAGTGTATTCCACACCTAATGATGCCATCTTACCTTTTGCCCTTGCTCTTTAAGCCATTTATACCCTTCTTTGATAGTATATGGTTTACCTGCATCAAGCCACTAATTATTATTCCTATATCCACTTCTCACAATCTCTTTCACTTTGCAAATGTTCTTCCAACCCCAACCGACAGTAGCAGGAACCTTATACTCCCACCAGTTGGCTTCTTTAATATAAACTATATGCACCCATTTGATCCAAATAAGGTCTTCCTTCTTACAAACTTGCCACACATACTTAACTATTGCAGCCATATTCCAAACTTGACAGTCTCTAACACCTAACCCACCACTATTGTTTGGTAAACAGACCTCACTCCAAGCTACAGGGGAGGCTTGTTTCTGAATACTTTCCCCTCCTATAGATATGCTCTACAAATATTAGTAATTTTTGCATGCACACCTTTTGGCAATAAGAAAACTTGTGCGCCACATGTATGCAGGCTCAATAAGACTAAGTTAACCAAGGTAACTCTAGCTGCATAACATAAGTGCCTAGAACTCCAACAAATAATTCTCTTAAGGGTTCTATCAGCCAACATATCACTATCTGATTTTTTCAATCTTTTAGAGGTAATAGCTACACCCAAGTACCTAAAAGAGAAAGTACCTATTTGAAACCCTGTAACTTGCAAAATTCTCTCCTTAACTTCCTCATTTACATTTCCAAGGAAAAGAGTTGTTTTCTCCTAGCTAGCAAACAAACCTCAAGCTTTAGAAAAGACCTTCAACACTATTCTCATCAACACATCAGATTAAACCTCACCTTTACATAATAACATAAGGTCATTTGCAAAAATTAGGTGGGTTAATTTCATTGCAAAGTATCTATAGTGATAAGAAAAACCCTGCTTCTTACTCATCAACCTGGAGTAATACTCCAAAGCTATAACAAATGAAAGAGGAGAGATAGAATCACCCTGTCTTAATCCACTTTCCAGACCCTCCTGCTCATCAACCCAATCTCCTCTCAAGTCATTAAGGCTATACACATGATTATGGGCTCTACTTTTCTTCAAACGAGCATGGAAATAGGTAGTATTACTATCACCTCCTTTCAACCAATCTTGTTTCACCTTTGCTGAAGGACACTCATTCTAGCCTTATTTAGCTCTACATATTGCTTTCTAGCTTCTTCTTCAGCTTGATGCAAATCCCTATTACTAGGGTCTTCATGAATCCGCTTCTAAACAAGGATCATTCTCTATATTAGAGAACTTAACTTTGTTTAACAGCTTCAATTCATATTTTAATTTCTTCAATTTCTTCACTACCTTATACATTGCATAGCCTTAAAATTATTCATGATCCTCTCTGAACAATCTAATTAGACTGAGTTGCCTGAGTCCACATGTTGAAGAGCCTAAAAGGTTTAGGTTTATTGTTCCTAGGAATATCCAATTGAATCACACAAGTACTATGATCTGACACACTTTATGGGAGAAAACTAGCCACTGCATAATTGAAATTCACACCCCAATCATCATTCACAAACACCCTATCAATCTTTGAGAAGACCATGTCTGTCCCTTCTTGCTTATTTGAAAAAGTATAAAAAGGATCAGTTGATTCCATCTCCTGAATGCAACACTCCCTCAAACAATGCCTAAACCCAGCCACTTCTGACAAAGTAACTGTTGTCCCTAACCAGTCATTCAAATTCAATAAATTATTGAAGTCACCACAAATCACCCAAGCATCTTTCACACTATGCTTTAGTCTAATCAAATCATTCCAGATAATCTTCCAGTCATCAACAACATTAAAACAGTACACCATAGTTCAGTACAAACTTCTCACTGTCCCCATATTTTTAACTTTACTATGAATATAATAACCAGTACATTCTACAACATCTACTTTAAACTTACTAGGGACACATATAAGCCAAATTCTCCCACCCTTATGCTTATTATAGTTAGAAACTATACTCCAATTTTGACACACTCTAGGGAAAAGCGCAGAAGAAATTACGAGCTTTCAATTTAGTTTCAAGAAGGCCAAAAAACAACAAGTATGATTAATTAGTTAGAAGAGTTCTCACATTACCATGCTTTTGTGGACTATTTAACCCTCTAATATTCCAAAACACTAGCTTAACCATGAGGGAAAATTATAGTTCCCTCCCCCTGAGCCTGACCGGCCCCTACTTCATATCCATCACCCTCTTTGGAGCATCATTACCACTACTACATTCCCCGGTGTCTAGTTGTTTACTCTTAGTAGCCACCAGCTCCATTCCTGCATCATCCATTTTTGCATTCTAATCATCATCCATTACTCCCTCCTGATTATGTTCTACTATAGTTGCCAATTTAGGAGCTTGTCCACCTTCAAATGAATTGATTGTTTCTTTGTTTTCGGGTCCCTAAATTACCTTAGGTACCCATTTCTTCTATGGCTTGATCATAGCCTTGACTACTTCAAACCTTTTGTGTCTACACTGCTTCATTGTATGTTCATTTCCACCATAGTCCGAACTTTTCACTGGCTCCATTCATATATAGCAACTTGTTTTGCAACTCACCCTTTTCATTATAGAGCACAACCTCCTGAGGAAACACTTAATTAATTGAAACCTCTACAAGCACCCTAGCATACTCCAAAATGTCCTTTTGAGTAGTAGCTCTATCAGTTCTGATTGGTTTCCCAATCATACTTGTAATTTTGTTCAATGAGTTCCGCTTTGATTGTAATGGAAGCTGCGAGAATTTAATCCAAGTTGGCACTATCTTCACATCTTCAGCACTTAAAATCATTATCAGGTGACCATTCTTTCACTATCACAAGTTTTCTATCACACAAGATTGGTCAGGACTGATAGAGTTATGCCTCCATAGCTTTCTTGTTATTTTACACAGTCCGAAATCTTACCATAAAAATTCCATTCTCCATCATAACAACTTTTTCAATCCCAAGTTTTCCCCAACCCTTCGAATAAACCCATCCACAATCCTATAAGCTGGTTTTAACCCCAAGATATAGCACAATACAACATATTCCCAATATTCTAACTCGGTTTTAACATCCTCCATTGTAATCTTAACTACACCATCAATAAAAAGGGGATTCTTTGAACAGGTTGTTCCCGATTCAAACCTTCCTCTATAATATTATCAAACAAGAAATTTATCCAAGTTGCGGGGGTAGTAGAATTACATGTATTACTAGCTAGTTGATGTATTAGAAATGGAGATGGATTCACCAGAGTAGGCACCATTGGTAGTACCGACGCTTTCACCGACTCAATCCAGCTAGCTACTTGGCTCCTCGCAGGTATAAAAGCACGTCGATCTTGTTGCAACACATGTTGATCAATGGAAGATTCTGGCGATCATACGAGAATTCCGACTTAGTATGTACATCATGAATTTCATTGATGTGACTATCCTTCCTCGCATATCTTGATTGAGGTTTTGGCACCAATTTATCCTTTTGTGCCTTCGTGAAGTTTTCTTCGATCCTGTTGATTCCTTCTGACAACCATTTCCTTTTTTCGAACCCTTTGCCATATCTCCAACTATGTTGTTTCAGTACCTTGTCTCTCCACAATTCCCAAAAAAAATGGAAATACTCAAAACCCAAGAAATTGAAATTCACTATGTCCTCCTCAACCTCAGTCGTTAGATGCTCTCTCCTCAACCCCAACCGTCGTCATACTAGGGTTTCGAATTCTGTCGCCTTTTTTACTCACCTCTTTGGATCTAGGTTTGATTAATTTATTTCTAATTTCGTGTTTATTTTCGTTTCCTTGTTATTTCTTTTTTATATTTTCGTTTCTTGTAATTTATTTTTTAGTTTCGTTCACATTTTGGTTTTCTTGTATTTTCTTTTTGTAATTTCGTTTAATTTATTTTTTGGTCGATTTTTGTTTGTCTTGTGTTATTAGTTTGGCTTGTAAATGTTGAAGTCAGTTTATTAACATTCAATGGTCCTTATATTTTTCTTGTGTTATTAGTTTGGGTATGTGGATATTAATATTCTTAAAGAAATAAGTTAGTCATATTTAATTAGTTTGGTTTGTAATAGTTAAAGTCAACTTATATTTGAATATTTAGTTTTTCATTTTTAGTTGGGTTTGTATTTGTTGAAGTCAGTTTATATGTGGATATTTTGTATCTCTTATTTAGTTTTTCTGTTGAAATTAGTTCTTAAGGAAGTCAGTTTATTTTTTATTTCACTCGTACAACTAATTGATTTGGTGGAAATTGAAAACCGGATCGGTTAGGCGTACTAACGGATCCGATTTTCAACTTCCACAAGATCGGTTAAGTGCTAACCGATCGAGGTTGTGAACCCGATTAATTAACTTTTACCTTTGCTCCGCCGCTAACTCGATCCAGGTTCATTTGCGAGATCGGTTAAGCTAATTTTAACCGTATCGGTTATGGTTTTTGCACTAGTGTTTTGTACTTCATTTTGGAATTGTTTGAACTTTTATAATGATTCCTACTTATCTTTGCATAAGGTAAACATATCCATATCTGCTAACATCATCGGTAAAAGTTATGAATTAAGTATATCCTCCCCTAGCTAATGTACTCATATGTCTACATACATCAGTATATATGAGGGCTAAAAGCTCATTGACCCTTTCACTTGAACTTGTAAAAGGAGACTGTCATTTAATTTCCTCATTAAGTAAAACCCATATACATCGAATAATTCGAAATCAAATGATGTGACAATTCCATCTTCATCAAGTTTCTTAATATGCTTTGAGCTTATGTGGCCTAATCGACAATGCCATAGGTATGTAGGGTTTTAGTCATTTGATTTATGTTTCTTAGCTTGATGTCGATGTTATAGATGAGTGTTCCTAAATCTAGAATATACTAACCATTTGATAACTTAGTGAAGACATAGAACATATCATTCAAATACAGAAAACAACAATTGTTCTATATTGTAAACGAAAAACCTTTAGAATCCAAAACATGATTTAAAATGATGTACTTAGTAATAACAAGAACATTATAAAAATTATTATGTTCTAAAAAAAAATCTTGAAGATAAAAGTAGATTATCAACTCCAACTGCCAATGCAACAACTCTTGCTCCATTGACAACGCGAAGATCCACTACTCCCTTTCCAAATGTTCTACTTCTCTTTAGGCCATGCACATCACAAATAATGTGCAAACTGCAAGCGGACAGCGGTATCAAATACATAAGAAGCATAAGTTGCTAAGTGAAATTCTATAACTATATATAGCTTTAAGTTCATATTAGAACCACCCTTTTGGTGAGAACCGTGAGAACCACTCGTTTTCCTCATTTTACAAAGATTTTGCTCATTTCACAACGTTTTTGTTCATTTAATCTTTTGCTTATTTTATGTTTTTGCTCATTTGACAACGTTTTTTCTCATTTTACATTTTACTCATTTTACGTTTTTTCTCATTTAACTTTTTAATGCTTATTTTGCATTTTTCTCATTTTACATTTTTGCTCATTTTACGTTTTTGCTCATTTAACATTTTCTACTCATTTTATACTTTTGCACATTTTTTTATTTTTTTTGCTCAATTTATGAAGTTTTTTGCTCATTTTTAGTGGTTCTCACCGTAAGAGGGTTCTCATTAGAACCCAACCCTATATATATATATATATATATATATATATATATATATATATACACACACACACACACATATATATATATGAAGTAGAAGCACCTTTTTCTTATCCTCCGGATATTTTGGAGAATTACTCTTCGAATGACCAATCTTGTTACAATAGTAACAATACTGCTGAACAACTACTTTAGGTTTTGGCGTGCTTTTTGCTTTTCAGAAGTGTCGGAGTTGGCAACTTGCTTACCTTTGTCCTTGTTGCCAGCATCCTCAATCTTCTTGAACGGTTTCCCTTTACGAACTATAAAAATGGTAAGGATGTTCCTCTCAGCCAGAGTTAGCACTGCATGCCACTCTTGCAAGGTTGCTTCCTCTCCTTGCATGTGAAAGTTCTTGAACTCTTCGACTCCCGAGAACAATTCTCATATCCCTTTCACTTACAATGAAACTTTCAGCATTTAATTTGTCCTTCTTAAGGATGAACGTAAATTAAAAGTGATTTGTTATTATTGTTAGACATGATATCTACAACAAATAAATAAGCAACAATTCAATAAATGTTTATCAAAAGTAGTAACTAAACATGTGTTAATGACTACTAACCCTTTGTACGAATAAATAGTCCACTAATGCATGCATAAAGAAATAACCAATATCATCTCCCACTATCAATCAAACGGACTTGCTCCTACAATTAACTAATAGTAGTTGAGGTAAGTAAACATTTTACTAATTATAACTATTTATAATTCTTGGTTGATAGGTTAACAACTCCTTGCTAATATCTTATCTCTTTGCTTCAAAACCCAAAAATTTTCCTTTTGATAGTTTTGTTGAGTTAAATTAAACATTAACATGTAAGTTTAAAAAAACCTACCCTATTGTATCCGAAATTATGATCAACATTCTGATATGGAAGAAACTAATACTCATGATTTAGGGCTTTATAGGTGTTGTTTGGAAAAGTAATTAAACTCAATATTACCTTTGTGAACCTAAGTTTTTAATTTATTTTGGCAATTCAAAGTTGTCATTGAAAAAAGAAAGATTAAAATCTTCAATACTCCAACCTATAGGAGCTAACCTAAAGCATCAACAAGACACATAAAGCTAAGACCTGACAAACTTAGGTTCAAAGCAAAAAGAACTATCAGTTGCACTTCCAAAGCCAAACAGGATTAACAAGTCAACATCTATGCAAGCAGTGTTCTCCTAAGATCATCGAGCATCTACAAGCAACTCTAAAAAGAAATTGCCTACATAATGTTCAGTGCTAGCACACTGCTCCCCAATACCACTTGATTGCTACAAAGCCACACTTGGTACAAAGCTTCAAGTAATTAAACATCATTTCGTAGAGATTTGACTGGTTAGCCCCTTGCTTTCACAGTGAACTATTGCTTGTTGGACTTCATAGTGAAAGTTACCTCCTCTGTGATGTATCCTAATCTGCTGTAAACAAGTAGACCACAAAGAGTCACAGCATAATAAAAAAAAATAGATGACAATAGGTTCGTTGTAAACACATCAAAGACACCTAAAGTAATAAATATAACGCAAGGTTCTAATCCACAAGGAAGTAAGGGCTAAATAAGCAAAGACTTATTCGCTAATTATGTTGAGATAAACTTTTTTTTGGGTTTTTTTTTGAAGGATTAGTAATTAGATCTAAAAACCTAAAATAACTATAAAATCAATAACTCAAATTAGCAAAATCAAATAAGGGAAATAAACCAAAGATAAAAGAACTATAGGATTGGGGAGATTCACCAACAAATGATCCAAAAATCCAACATCAAAGTTAAGGGGAACATATATATTGGGGATAACAAGAGAAAATCATGCACTTAGGAACCCTAATCACTTTGTCGAGCTAATTAGAGGAGCTTGATTAGTCACTCATATGACCTATTCTCATGGCATGAGCAACTAATCTAGCCAATTCAAGAATAACATGATAAATCAAACTTCCCTAGACGAGTAAATGCTTATTCTCATGAACATCCAAACCTAGCACCCAAATTTTGTATATCCCTAACTTCATCTCTCGATACTTCACTAGACCTCCCAAATACGCAAGTTAGGTGGGGATCAATCACCCAGCAAACCCAAGAAAACAAGCTTGATCAACAAGTTAAACCCTAAACGTTAACCCCCTAACCTAGATCTAGGATCTAAGGATCAAATGAAAGCTACACCCCTTCCCCTAGTAGAAGACTACTCACAAATCAAATTACAAAACCAAATCAAAACTTGAATAAACTTCATCGCCATAACCATTGGGGAAAAAGGAAAAAGGAAAATAATAAATAAAAACAAGATCTAATTAAGTAAACATAAACTAAACAAGATTAGAAAAAGAGGAAATGAAATAATTAAGAAATTACCAACTTTTAATTTTGCATAAAATCTGAAAATGGAGTTCAAAAGTTTCAAGCTCAACTTTTTCTCTCTCGTAGGGTTCTAAGAATTTGAAATGCTAAACCAAATAAAACCTTACAAAATTAAAATGTAATATAGGTTAACCTAAAATGACAGAAACTTGTCTTGTATAGTGCTAAAATAAGCTAAGTATAATTACAATTAAACCCCCGTACAAAGGGGATTAGAAAAGAAGAGTGTGAGAAGCCCGGGTGACCGGGGAGGGTGACCTGACCCGAGTGCTCGGGTGGGACTTGGCCCGGGTGGGTCAACCCAGTGACCCAGGAGGATCCACTTCATAGGAGGTTTGGTTGAGGCGTCTTCGAAGTGATTTGGGCGGGTCGGTCTACCCGAGCCCGCGAGCCGGGGTGAATTGGGCGGGTTAACCGACCCGAGGCCCTCGGGTCGAGCTAGATCCACCGTTTTTCTTCAATTCTCGCACCTTTGTGCTATTTTGATGCTTCCTCTTCAATTCTCCATGTCCAGGGTTGTGAAAATGCCATCCAAGCATGCTCGTAAGTCTTGAAATAAGACAAGAACACCAAATGAATCCGCATACATTTAGGAAAATTACATAACTTAAGAATATAGCTAAAAAAAAAAAAATCTAAACTTACTCAAAAAGCATTAGAATACTAACAACAAATTACCAAAAAGTAATGAAATAAACAAGGTATCACATGGCCGGTCAACAATTTTTTCAATTGAATTGCAAAGAACACAAGAGTTATCATCCACTACTCTCCAAGCATACAATCTACTTCTAGTTGGGAGACTTCCATAAAGAGAAATCCAAGGATGAACAAAGCTTTTGCGTCTTGCAGATAATTTTCTTCCAAGGGACCTACTGGTGCTCCTTATGCATATAGCTTCATACATCTTTCTTAAGTAAGAATCTAGGAGCTTCAAGTAAACTCTACACATTGTACTCCTCATTCAAGTCTCTACTGTTAATAATCTTCTTCAATGACCATGAGAAGCACTTTGGAACTACCATGAACTTGACATCATGTTGCTTCACATAATAAGCATGGATCCATCTAATCAAGAGCCCCCTCTACTTCATGGCAATAGCCCAAAAATGTTTGGCAATTGCAGCTTTATTCCACAAGAGAAGATCCTTAATGTTCCATCCTCCACACACCTTCTTACAGCGAGAGTATCCCAAACAATGGGGGCTTTTTAGATGCTACATCTTGACCAATCCATAAGAAGGTTCTACAAATTATATGAAATCCCCTCAAAGCCATATTGAGGAGAATAAAAATTTGACACCAATATAATTGAATTCCATGAAGCATGGAATTAACAAGCTGTAGTCTAGCAGCATAACATAATTTTTTGACTGTCCAAGTCTTCACTCTTGATGTAGTTTTGAGGACCTAAGTTTACTATGTTGGGGCATAGTAAACACATAGCATAAATAACCACATATAAACTTAATTAACATTTAGATAAAATATATGCATATAATTAAAAGCAACAATTAAAAGTGATCCTAGTATGGCCCCTTTAAACCTAAGAAACTAATCTTCATGTTAACCTTCCTTGAATCTTCATGGATCACCATCCTTGATTCTTCTTGAAACTTCATTCTTGATTACAAAAATATTTGATATTAAAATTACAAAAAAAACATACGATACGACAGAGTGTATTTAATTAACATAAAAATTAATAATTCGCAAATAGTATTTTCTATCTTACCATGGGCCATACTAGTCACAATATGCAAACGCAATATTATCATATATTATAATAAGCATCCACGCATTTATAATATCAATATATAATAAGTGTTTTTCTAACCTATACCATGAGGCATAGGTGAAGAGCATTAAGTTTCTATGTAAGATATTATTATACATAAAGTTTCCATTTCAAAATCCAATCAAACTAAAAAATCTTACATGATTCTCTATCTTTAGTATCTATCCTTATTTATTAACCCCAAATTTAATTTAAATCTTGTTATATTATATTATTTTTTAATTAAATCTTGAAAATCTTAAGGGTCGCCAAACATATTACATAGTAGCCATGCTGCTGCCACTCCTTTCGTGCAGGTAGCCTGCACAAACAGCCACACGTACAACCACCGCACAACATCAGCATGACCCGCAGTCAATCATAGGCATTCCCAGCAACCACAAGCCACGTTGAGGCTTGCCCAGCCGCGCCAAGCATTGTTTAGCCTCGCCGAGCACTCAGGGGTGAACTAGAAAAATATTTTAGAGGGGACAAAAAATGTAATTTGTTTTTTTAAAGAGGGCCAATTATAAAAATTAAACTATTTATTTATTAAAATTACATTTTCAGCCTTAATTTTTGGAAAATCTAAATGTTCGTGGGGGCAGCGGCTCCCACTTCCCTCCCCCGTGATATTCCGCCACTACAAGCACTGCCTACCCTTTCTCACAATGCACCTTCTCCCACCACTGTGGCACCACCAGAATGTGGCACGCCAACCAGACGCGCTGGGCGGATCTTTCCTCTTATTTCTCCCACTTAATTAATCACAACTTTTGTGTAAAATTGAATGAAAAAGAATAACAATTACCTTTGGGGGAAAAGTTAGGGTTCTTTGATAACTCTTGCACAAAACTATTATATGCATAAGTTAACAAATTAGGTTAAATAATTTTGAATTCAGTTAGCAAACAATAAAATTAGATTTTTAAGCTTGTCAATTAGGGTTTTATAAGTAACCAATATTAATCAGAAAGAAGCAAGCAAATATTCAAGATTGGGCAATTCTTATTCGAATTATTGAAGGAAAAAAAAATTTCTCGATAGAATATTTGATTATTTAAAAACATTCAATAATCCTTTGACTTTGAAAATAGTCAACACTTTAAGAAATTAATTATTTAAATACTAAAACATATATAAATATACTTTAAATATATTTATAAAATTCATAAAATTGTGGGGGATTACACAATCTCCTCGTCGTCCTCGGCGGGCTGAGGGCCTTCATATTGCTTGGGGTTCTCAATGATGTAAATGCCAAGACTGTTGGTTGGCTTGCTTTGTTCTCGCTTTCTCTTTTTCGAGTCCTCAGGGACTTCTGCTTTGTTCTTCAGGCTATTAATATAGCATTATTTCGCTGCTTGCTAGTCCCCTTAGACCTTTCCACAAGACCTTTGTCGGTCTTAAGTTGCATGAGGAGCAGATAGATTGAGATTGCTTCCTTTATCTTGTTCAAGGTTGGTCATCCCATGATAACATTGTAGGGCAGGGGGATGTCTACCATTAAGAATTCGTCTTGTAGGCTTCTCCTTTTGCCTTTCTCCCGTATCTTAGTGGCCAGCTTTATCAATCCTACCGTGTGGACTGAGTTTCCCCTGAAGCCTATGAGTGGTTGATTGAGGGGTGTCACATCCTTTTCGGTGTACTTCATCTTTTTGAGGCATTCCAAGGTCATAATATCGGCTGAGTAGCCGCTATCGACTAACACTCTTTTGACTCGTGAATTTTCTTTCTTGACCTCAACGATGAGGGGGCATGTACTGTAGTGGCCGACTGGATTTTTGGAACTTTATTACGGGATAATCAGGGCGGGCGTTGTGGACGTCAACCACTTGGTGCTTGAGACTTTGAAGGTGGGACTTGTGTGATCGGTCGGTGAGGCCTCTCGACCCAAATCCACTAGATGTCACCCATTTGAACCCATCTGTATCTCCGCTATCTGTCTGATCCACTTTCTACTTACCCTTCTCTTCTCTTGAGTGCTTAAGGTAGCGATTCAATTTACTCTGTTCGGCTAGTTGATCAAGATATTTCTTCGATTCTCGATAGTCCTTCGTCGTATGTCCACATTCCTTGTGATATACACACCATTGGGTTTTATCACACCGAGTGTTTGATGTTCAGATGGTGGGTGGCCTCGGGAGCATGGACTTGTCTTTGATGTCCAGGTAGATCTTCCTCCTATACTTGCTGAATCAGGGGTCATTGCCATGATCACTGAATTTATATGGCAAACCCCTTGTCTTGTGAGGCAACGACTGATCTTTTTGCCTTTCTTCCTCTTCTTACTTCTATCGTCCGAGTGCGACATATGTGTGACGCCTAAATGAATTTCTGAGCTCGACTCATTGCTTCTAAGAAGGTGTTGACTTCGTTTTCAGCCAAGGACCATCGCAAGTGTCCTGGTAGTAGACCCGACATCAGAGCGGCGAACGCCACCGCATCTTTCAAATCTGAAACCTTGATTGATTCCTCATTGAATCATTTGATGTAATTTGCTAGACTCTCATCCTTTTCTTGTCTGATCGACATTTAGTGAAGGCTGGTCTTATATTACCTCTTCCCTGCAACGAACTGGTGGACGAACTGCTAGACTCTAATACCGAGAACTCTATGATGATGTGGGTTGGTAACTCTTGGAACCGATTCAGCGACAACCTTTCAGCGTTGTTGGAAAGTACTGGCACCATAAGGCCTCACAACTGGTCTGAACGCTTGTTTGGAACTTTGTATGTTGTTATGTGGTCGTCCTGATCGGTTTAGCCCACGAATGGCTCAATAGGACGAGTGTTGATCTTGCCTGGGCTGGAGGCCTCCAGGATTGCTTGGTTGAACGAGACCATAAACTTAAGGAAACCGCTATTGATTCTAGGAGGGTTGTGTTGTACCGAATCACCATGCCCATCTCTCCGGTCGGGTATTCTGAATTGTGTTCCCGAGATGGTGCCTTTTATTGAGGATATGCCAGGCGTCATATCGATCCCTTAAGCACTATTCATTGATAAGGTTACGGGCATCCTTGTGTCACTGAGAGCCATTGCCCCTGGGTGACCTTGAGGAGGCATGAGTGGCTTTCACCTACCGAATGGATCTATCTCTTGGATGGTGACGTGCATCTTCTCTCGGTCGGGACCCTTACCAATAAGGCTGACCGTCCTCCTTCGGCCTTAATCTTTGTTGGTTAGGCTGACCATGCTGAGAGGGTTGTATTGTTTCTTCTCGGCGAGGGGGCACCATGGTTTCTCCCTGACCATGAGAAGGAGGGGGATTCGGTTGGAGGTGTTGAAGCCCCTGCTGCAGAGCGGCAACCATATCCATCAGACTTTATTGAAGTTGAGCATCATCCATAGTGATGTCTGCTGCAGCTATGGGTGGGGGATCAGCTGCTTGTAGCTGACTCGATGCTACAGGTTGACGACCTCATTATGGCGAGGTTGTCCTCGTTGGGTGTAGAACCTTCATCCCGAGGATCGAGGGATTGTACCGTGGGCTACGATGATGGGATGCTTGTGGCCTTCCGGATGGATTAGCTTGGGAGCGTGTCTTCTTAGTAGTGGCCATATTGCTGAGTGGTAGCAAAGTAACTTTGTTTGTAATTTTCCCCCCACAGACGGTCACTAGTACAGAATTAACGATTTGCGTCGGACCTAGGTTCACCATTTGCTTCGGACATTGGTCAGAAGGCATAGGTCTCGACGCAGATGTGAGAGATATGATCTGCGTCGGATGAAGACACGACGCAGATGTAGTGTTATTTGCGTCGTATGTATTGCATAGTCCATCGCAAATGGCCCTTTAGCCCCAAGCCCAGCATCATCATCTGCGTCGCATGATGGTTTGTGTGTGACGTAGATCATCAATTTTATATTAAAAAAAAGCCAAACTGTGTCGGACTTTGAACACCATCCGACGCAATATGACTGTTTTTTTATTAAAAAAAATTAAATTTCGTAAAATTTAGAAGGGTTATGGAAGGAAGTTCTAACGAGGTAAAGCAACAATGACAAGCTTACTAGTACCGAAAAACATAATAAACAAACTTAATTAAGAAACGAAAATGATGCAAAATTAAACGAAACCCAGTCAGATCTAACGTTTTTGAGTACATTCAGATCTAACGAAATTTAAGAATCACAATAACAAATTCAAGTAATTGAGCAAAAATCATAGAAAACCTAAAAGAAATCGACAATTTCTTTTGCACATGAGCAACCAACAATTCAAGCATTCAACGATATCTCAAAAAAACTCAAAAATGGAGAATTTCATAATGCGAAAAACAAAATCACTCAAATTTATGGAGAGAAAAAAGGCAAAAAAGATTGGACCTTTTCAATATCCTCAGACTCTTCAACAACATTAATTTCACTTTGAAGAACGTCAACAAAATGATGGACGAAAGGGTAAGTAGAAGAGTGAAATTTAAAAATCACAATCATTCAGATCTAAACATTCAGATATTGAAAAATATAATCACAAACATTCATCTTCTTCTTCTTCCTATTAAAAACCAAACGATGCAAAATTAAACAAAATAAAAAAACGAAATTTAAAAATCAGATCTAACATACAAAAAACGAAATTTAAAAAATTGAACCTAAAAAAAAACCAGATCTAACATACAAGAATGAAATTGCACTAAATATATTTTAAAAAAACCTAAATCGCCAACTTCATTTTCGTTCTTCTTCGTTCTCGTTCTTCCACTAGTACTGGCCATGCAATTGCTCGACAACGACAGAGAAGCTTTTGTTGTTCGTCTTCTTGATGCACCTCCAGATTTCGGAAACGACAAAGTGAGGGGTTTGCTCGGAAACGACAGAGTAAATTAATCATCTTCTTCTTCATGATTTTGCTCGGTGTAATGATTATGAAAAATGAATTTAGAGAGAGAATTAAGGTGGAGAGGAGGGAGAGTGAGGGGTTTGGTTGGGAGAAACGACAAGGTGAAGGATGAAGGAAGAGAGAGAATGAGGTGTGGGGAGTTAGGTCAGGAGAGAGAAGAACAAGGGCTAGTGGCGTGGGGATAAATTTTGTAGGGGTTTTAGAAAAAATGAAGCGAGCCTGCTTATCTGCGTCGCATATATAGTCCATGCGACGCAGATAAGCCCAAATAATTTAAGTACGTTGCATTTTTTATATAATCAGCCTAAATCATATGCGTCGGATGGGCCATAGAGTCCGACGCAAATAACTTTTGCATCGCATTAAAGAAACGTGCGGCCTGAATAGGTCGTCTTTTGCGTCGATTCCCTCGTTGCTTTGCGACGCAAATGAGTCTTCTGCGACGTTTGTCTGTTGTGCGGCCAGAGATGGTGAGACGCAAATCGTCATTTTTCTAATAGTGGGTGCCAAACTGTTTATGTCAAGAAATTAAGAGATTGTGAAAGGTTAAGAGATTTATTGTGGTCCCCACGAAGATATGTTTGAGCTCCAATTTTTGTACGCCGGAATCCTGCAAAACAAGGTTAGACTACCCCGAGGGTTGTTCTGGGATCGCCCCTCCGACGCTCAAGTCATATGTGATTCAGGTATAGAGAGAAAGTCAGTCAATGTAGAGAGAGATGCTCTGGTTTTTGTAGGTGAGAATTGAATACTTGTTCATTGATGAGACTGGAGTTATTTATACTGTTGGGAATTCCCAGACATGTAAGCGTATGAGGAAGGGTACTCTTGGGAGTAGGAGGATTTATTCACTTTTAAGATAAGGAAACTTTTTATAGCTTATGAGTGTTTCACTGGCCCTATGGGGTTAGGTCAACTCCATGGTGGGACCCATAGCTGCCACCTGTCTGGTGAGAAAGTAGGCTCTATCTAAGGATTTGGTTGATCCTTAAATTGGCCCAAATAAGAAAGAACAATTGGTTGTTGTTCCCAAGAGAAAAAGGAACCATAGTTTGTATCTGACCCCCTATTAGTCCTAAATTATCATATGTCCCTGCTCTTGACCAGCATGCATCTGCTCTTCCCACCTCACTAATTCTTGACACATACACTACTTACGTTGTTCCTACGGCCACTTTGCCAACTCCTAGTGCGCCAATGTTGACCAGTTCCTCCCCTAAATGTCCTTCACCAACAGTTACTACCACTGCAAATCCTCTTATTTCTACACAACCTTCCAACTCTTCCAACTGTCCACTCCATCTTCCTTCCTTTAAGGAACAAGAAACCTTAGTACCCCCATTAACCAAGTATAAACTGAGAAACATGTGGAGATAATGGAATGCTTGTATGAGTTAAGCTATGATATGCCTGGGAACCAAATACCTTTGCACAGGTTTGTGGAAACTTTGAATAAAAAAATTGGTCATTTAGATGGTCAGGTTGCATCCATACTCACCAGAAGCCATCGAATCATTATTGTTCTAAAACAAATAAATTCGAGGTTGATTCAATTGACTAAAAAGTTGAATCTAGCAATTCGGAACCCAATGCTCTTTCCACTTAAGTGACCAACAGTCGAGCTGATATTTTGGAGAAATTGGAGGAGGTCATTGTTGAAGAAACCATTGAAGATTAAACCCTTGCTCCTCCTCCTTCCTCAACTATTCAATAGATTTTATATTTTTTTTTTCTATTCCTAAACAAACATTTTGTTTCTAAGAATTATCTATACCTAGTTTGCTATGCTTATTTTCCCTTTTTCTTTTTTGTTTGTGTGTTCTATCCACAATACTTTAATAAATAGGAATGTTCATTTTTTCCATATGTTTCGGGTAAAAACTTGTGAGATGGGGGAGTTAGTCAAGATGAGGGACCGATGACCGTTCGGGAATAACCGAGTGCTCGAATGATGCCGTTGAGACCTGCAAGAATGAGGGTTAGACTACCCCAGGGGTGTTTCCGGGATCGCCCCTCCGACGCTCAAATCAGTTTGGATGTTTAACTGTAAGTATTGAGTTGTTGGTCTAGAATTGATTACCTGTTCATTGATGAGACAGTGGGCATTTATAGTGTTGAGGATCCCCATAAAGGGAACATTGATAGGATGGGCCTCAGGGGGGTTGCTTGGTTATGTTGCCTTTTCAGGCAATAAGCCTTTTTACCCCTTGCTTGAGATCCCTAGGCACCCTGGGGTTAGGGCAACCATCCTGTAGGTCCCATTGTCCTCCCTGCCCGGGGGTTTGATGGCCCTCCTCACAAGAACCGGGCCCAGGGAATATTGGGCCCAAACATTAGCCCCACGCGAGACGTGCGAGAGAAGGTTCTCCAGAAATCGCATGTTTCGCGGAAAGTCGAATTTGGATCTCGAGGGGCGTCCTTGACCTCGCTCGAGATGTCTCAGGGGCTAATGAGCCCCATGTATCTCGAGGGGTGTCTTTGTCCTCTCTCGAGATGTCTCAGGGGCTAATGAGCCCCATGTATCTCGAGGGGCGTTCTTGTCCTCTCTCGAGATGTCTCAGGGGCTAATGAGCTCCATGTATATCGAGGGGCGTCCTTGTCCTCTCTCGAGATGTCTTTGCTTTTTTAATGAGCCCCATGTATCTCGAGGGGCGTTCTTGTCCTCGCTCGAGATGTCCGAGGGGCTAATGAGCCCCATTTATCTTGGGGGACATCCTTGACCTCACTCGAGATGTCTCAGGGGCCAATGAGCACCACGTATCTCAGGGGGCGCGTGCCGTGACCTTCGGAGAGCGCTGGGCGGTTATTCGCCGGGCTCTTTGAGAGATCGCTGAACCATCGCTTTGGGGGGTTGAGGGTCGATAGGCCCTGCGTACCCCGAGGGGTGTCCTGATGCCGTAGCGCTTGACGGGCACCGACACCAGTAGTTGGGGTGACTTGGAGTGTCCCTCGCTCAATCTGGGCGAGGTGCCTAATTGTAGGTCTTTGGACTTAGCTGAATTTAGTCAACCCACCGAGCTAGGATGGACTGGTCGGGTAGCTAAGGCCCGTAGTCCTGGTTAGGGTATTTGTTGGGCCCGGTTCGGGGCCCAATGTCGCCTCTTTGTTTTCGGGAGTTTCCCAAGCCCGCGATATACCAACCGTTTCGTACGGTGATTGTTTATAAATAGGGGGGATCGTGTCATTTGTCCCATTCACGTTTCCTTTGGATTACCGCTGCGCAAGAGATTTTCTCCTCGAGGTTACACAAGTCGACCGACGTTCTTCTTCAAGGTGCAGGGTCTCGAAGGTGTTGCATATAAGGTACGACCCACTTCTCTTTCTTTTTATTAATAAATGGACCCTTATGGACAGGATCCCCTCTCGAAAAATAACGGGGGTTCTTTGTCTGGCTCGAACACCCCCCGGCACCACTCGAGCCTTTGTTCGACGGAGTGTTAATAAATGGGGTGCCCATGGTGTCCATAGCATTAGACTGTCCCGATCCCTCGCGGGTGCTCGACGCATTACCATGCTCGAGCGACGGGGCTTCAATAATGTCTGATGGGGGAGAGGAGGTAAATAATCCCACATACGAGGTAACCGTTGCTTGCCCTCGGGCAAATTAGGAGTTACTTAGACCATCTTCTTGATGGCCAGGTCGTTCGAGTAATGGCGGGCAACAGGTGAAGATCTTTCCCATGAGGCGAGCACTAGCGGTGGAGAGGGGGGAGGCCCACACTCGGGGCAAGGGCATCACGCACTTCTACGTTCGAGGACTCTTCATGCAGGTTCCCTCTTGGACAACCTGCGCTTCCTCGAGACGTCGTATTAGATTCGACTTCCATACGCCTTGTATATCCCTGAGCCCAACGAGACCGATTGTACTCCTCCGACGGGCTGCGTAGCTCTGTACAAGGCCTACCTCGAGTTGGGGTTGAGATTCCCCGTTCATCCCTTTATTGTTGAGGTGCTACGCTCCTACAACCTGGCCCTTTATGAGTTGATGCCTAATAGTATTGGCTTGATGGTTGGGCTCCTCGCCATATGCGACATGATGGCGGTCGAGCCAACCCCGGTCCATTGGCGGAATTTGTGGCGGGTCGTGATGTCGGCGACCTCGAATGGTGAAGGTTGGTATACCTTCCGGGCGCGCTTTCCTTACAAGATCGTGGGGACCATGCCTTCGAACCAACAGAACTTCGTACGGAGTTCATGTACATATATCGAGCTGAGCAGTGGGACTTCCCAGTTGTGTTCTGTCTCGAGGGTCCGAACATGGCCTTAAATAGGTCAGTCCCCAGGATGTCAAAGGACGAGACCAGGGTTGCCATCTACTGCCAGACCATCACTTTGATAGTCAATGGCGATCTAAAGCAGGTCCCCACCAACTAGAACCCTAGTGCAGAGGATCTAAGTGACGAGCACTTCATCTCTTCGATGAGATTGAGCCCGGCTTATCCCAAGGGTTGGGCCTTCGCCGCTTGGTGTACTTGTCTTGCTTGATATATATCATGGGCTAACCTTTATTTGCTTAGTGCAGTTATTGCCCGTCGAGAACTTAACGAAATCATGTAGAGGCGGCTGACGGCTAACCAAAGGGTACAGGAACAGATACGCTCGAAAGTGTCGAGGGGGGAAACTCGAGTTCCTCGCCCTCCCAAGGTAACTTTACACCTTTCGATCTGATCATCAGGCCTTTTATTTTATGTTCTAACTTCTGTTTTTATGATAGGATCCGGTGAAGAGGCCTCGTATCCGTCCTCCTTCGGCGGCAGCCATCGTGCCTCCCCAGATTTTGGGGGAGAGAGGGAAGACAGCGACCCTGGAGCCTCCCTCTAGATCTACGGCGGCCCCCTCGAGGGTCGTGGAGGCACATGGAGAACCTCCTCGTCACGAAGAGACCCCTGGCCGGAAGAGGTCAAGGGCGGAAGACTCAGACCAAACCTCGAAGCCCTTCACCGAGCTTTCTGGGGTCGAGAAGGCCCGACGCATTGACTTTGCTCTAAAGCGCTTCCCGACCAAGGCTGATGTCGAGGCCTGCCGAGCTCTAAACGAGGAGGAGGAGGTCGAAGGGCTTCATACCTCCTGGATTGATGTAAGTTTTCTTTTTGCTAAGTTCCCACTCTGTTGTAATGTTTCTCTTTGCTAAGCCTATCGCTTTGCCTCTTTCCAGTGTTCAGATCGGATGGCCGTCATGAGTCATCGACATACTATCGGCTTTCGCCGGCTCCGGGAGGATCTCGCTCAGCAGAGGGAGCTTGCTTTGAACTACAAGCTCGAGCTTGAGGCTGCCCTAAAGGACCTCGAGGAGAAGGAGAACAACTTCACCGTTCGGGAGGAGGGATGGAGGAAAAAGATCCAAGATGCCCAGAGCCAACGGGACTCGATCAAGAGGGAGTTCGACTCGTCGAAAGGCGAGTCTTCGACCTCCAGGGAAAAGATCATCCTCCAGTGGCAGAATTCTCAAGATGGTAGGGACTTCGCCGCTGATATGGGGCTCGAGGGGGCCGAGGTGGCGACAAGAGTTACTCTTGCTATGCTGCGAGAGGCCTTGGCCAAGGTTTCTCCCTCGACCAACTGGGCCCTGGTCGAGAAGGAATATGAAGCCATCGTGGCTGCTGAGTTGCAGGCTGATTCTCTCCCACTTTCGAGGCTCCCTGTTGAAGGTGTCGATGGCTCTGGTTCCGAGGTCAGGGTTCGTGTTGAGAACGAAGATGCCTCGGGCGGAGAGAATAAGGGTGATGGGGATGAGCTCGATGCCTCCTCCAGTTCGACTTCTCTTATCTCCTCGAGTAGTTTGTCAAGCAGCTCTGACGATGCTGAGTAGATGTTTGTATTTAGCTTTGATTAGATCTTGTATTTAGCCTTGGTGTTCCTTAGGATGTATCTTTTGATTGCAATGAAAAAAGCCTTGTGCCGTTTGTCTCGTGTTGTCTTTCCAAGTCCTTTTTTATGGTTGATATGAGCTTAGTTATTCTTGATGTGAAGTTACCTTCGAGTGGTGCCCGCAATGGGTCGCCTCTCGAGTCGTATCTTGCTTTCGAGTTGCGGGTTAGTGAGGAGGTCTGCTCGTACCTATAAACTACCCTTGGGAGCAAAGCCCTTCGCTAGGGCCGGGCATCGAGGGGCAGCGCCCCTTTTTCATGAGTTGTGGCCTTGGGTGATTCCTCTGGTACTGAGGTTAAGACAGTCTTTCCCATGCTTTGAGTGCCATGGGGGGCTTTGGGCCCTGTACACATGGCAGGCCCTTTGGATGATGGGCTTCCGCTTTTGTGACGCCCATGAGGGCAGTTATTGCAGCCTTGGAAATCGTGATTTACATTTCTTATAAGTATAAGGTGCTTCAACGCTTTCATTACACCATCTACACCTTCTTCATTCAAACTTTCAATCTCGACCATCTTTCTTGCATATATCACGATGTTTCAACCATTGATCACTCCCAAGGCTCTTCGAGCGGCCAAACGCCGCTAGTTGGCGAAGGCGGGTTCGAACTTTGCTTCCGCCGCCATGAGGTTGCCTGATGCCTCGAAGGCGGTCAAGCTCGAGACCGCATCCTCGACCGAGGACGTGACTTTTATTTATGCCACAAAGGCCCTTCCTCCCTTGGCTCCCGCGGTGAAGCAGGAGCCCCTCGAGGTCAAACCCGAGGTGAAGCTTCCTTTTCCGCACTAGTGGAAAAAAGCTCAAATGCTCCGGTTGAAACACCCCCTAAATGCTCCGTATTTGACCCGTAGCTGACGTTATACGAGCATTTGAGCATTTTACAAATGCTCCGGTTGAGAACCGGAGCATTTATTTTTTTAAATGCTCCGGTTGTGCATAAAACCGGAGCATTTAAGCTTTTTACATAGGTAAAATACCACAAATGCTCCTGTTTTTAAGTATAACCGGAGCATTTGTATAACAACCGAAGCATTTGTGTGTATTATATAATAAAAGAAACACCAGGCCCCCAGCTACTGCCAGCATGAGTGCTACGTAGCCTTACCAGTTCACTCAGATGTAGCATAAAAAATAACACAGCAAGAACAACATCACAACAAAAACCCATACATAAAGAGTTATGATGCTCTCAACGACGAGATTTTCAGCTATAAACAACATGCATAACAATGACTATATTTACTAACAAATAGAGTAATATGCTATAGAGATCAAAACAGAGAATATGGAGGAAAACCATTAGCGAACAACAGATTTTCATCAAAATAAACAATCAGTATATCTTCTCTTCAGATACTAAGCAAAGTTACAACAAAGAGATCGCATAGTTATCCTTTATGCTGCATTTTCTGAGATGCAATCAGAAGCAGCACTAAATTCTCTAAAGATGGCATTAGCTCGAAAGTATAACTCTGGTCAAATCTATCAAGTAGAAGTTGCCTAATTTTAACCTTAGCTATCCAAAGTAATCTCTAAAATAAGCAACTTATGTATTACAACATTCGCATTATAAACAGCGTCAACAACCCAACTTTTCATATGACATGTAAGAGTATTAAACCAAATCCTCCAACTTTTCTACTCTCATGCAGTATTACGTGCATATTATGCTTATATTATAAACAAATTCATGCAATCTACCCCAAGCTGGTCAATAATAATAACAAATAGCACATTTTATCAATAGCATATCCAGCAAAAATACTATACAACAGAAACTGATAACATTTACCAAGTATTTACCCCAAGCTGGTCATACCCTATGTAAATCACATGATATCTTCTTTGAAAAAGAAAATTCAAATAGACATTGAATTCAGGTTAGAAATTCATTTTTACTAGAGTTTTGACTAGGTCAAACTCTAAAAGTTCCCTTGAAAGCTATTATTGAACAAGGCCATAGAGAATAAGTCAGCCATATTCTACTTCTGCATTCAGTTCTAGCAAAAAAGCTTTAGATGTGAGCAAAATGGCCATAGTGACGTGATAGGAGGAATCAAAAAACTTTCCACACAAATTAAGTAACCTAAACACATGTGCAATAATACTGTGAAAATGATAACAGAACATCAAGGCATAAATACATATTTCTATGCAGATATCTCTTATATTATAGCCATAAATGTAAAACATAGATAAGCTAAGTTAGATCACAGAAGCTTGAGAAGAGCTAGGACAAGCTCTGATATTTGGCACGTATTTGACATTGAATAGTAGGATTGAAAATCATGTTTTGTAAGGGGGAGGGAAAGAAGAAGCAAATTGGAGTTGTCACTAATCCTCATTCATATGCAGGGGCGGATCTAGGATTCCGGACCAGGGGTAGCGTGTTATATTAAAGTGTTATGCTCGTAAATTTTGATGATTGTCATAATAAAGTGTTATCACCCAAGCTTAGTAACATCCTCAATTCTAAGATATTACAATTACAATATACTCCGTAACACTGAAGTTAAAAGTTACAACTAACTAAAGCACACAGATTTTTCTAAATATGGAAAAATTCGACCTTAAAGTCGAAGCCAATCTTCATGCCCAAGTTTGAGCAACGAAGCAAGTAAGCAACCCCATGAACGCTAGAGCAAGCCACAACAGAAATTGAATACTTCATATTGGTTCACAATAATTTGATTGCTAAGGCAACCCAAGAGAACTAAGAGTGGACTGCAATATGTTCTTTTAAACTGCAGTTTGCTGAACTGAACACAGAATTAAACAAAAATGCACTTAATCAATTCAGGTGAAATGAACATGGTATTAACAGCAAACTAATTAACTCCTACAATCAACAGCAGCAGCAGTAACAACAACAACCAATTAAAAATTAAACCCAATAAAAATTAAAGCAGCAATTCATAAAAAAAGAAACAAAAAGTTTGAGCAGACGAAAACCCAGCAAAGATAATGGAAATAAAATGTAAAAACATGAACAAAAAATACATAATCAATAAAAAGAAATACCAATAGCGAAATTTATCAAAAACAATTCTACAGAAAATCAGAAATAACGAAAATTAAATAACAAAAAAACCTAATTTGCTATTAAACCCAACAATCTGAGTTGTGAAAGAGCGAAAATTGAAAACGAAAAAACCCTAATTTGCTATTAAACCCAACAATCTGAGTTCAAAAACCCTCAATTACGATTAAATCCAACCCTAACTCACACACAATATGAAGATTGAAGAAGAACGGCGACTGTGAGGATGCTAGATTTACAATTTGAGGAAAAAGAAACTTACCATTTTGTCCGACGACCGACGACCGACGCTGAAGAGTTGAGAAAAGACTCTGACGAGTGACGACCGACGCTGAAGAGCGATCTTCGACGACTAAGAATCTCCGAGGATTGAGAGAGTGACTGGATTTGAGACTTGAGAGAGTGAAAACGTTGAAATGAAGCAGCGCTGAAGAGTATTAGGTTGCGTGCATTTTTGCAATTTTTTCGAATTTTTTTACCACGTGGCTCCGCCAGTGTTAATATGCATCATGTCAACATGTAATTAATTCGTACATTCTCTCGAGTTCAAATTTCTTAAGTTCAACAAAGGCCTCGAATACTAGAACATGAATTCATAATAGCAGTATCGGACTTATTTTACAGCATTGGGATAACTTCTAAAGTGGTGGAACAACACTGTTATTTTTCAGTCAACTAGGCATAATTTAGAAAGCCTGAAGATAGCAAACATAAACAAATTTGGAACATATATGCATAATTTGTCCACTGTTATTTCATGCATTTGTTCACTAAGACCATGCATAATTTGTTCATAGGAAGAACAATGTAATAGAAAATAATTAAGAAAGTATCCATATAGGTCTATATCTGCAGCATAGATACAAGCAGAACAATGATGCACTAACCTTCTTGGAGTACCTTAGATCCTTCATAAGAAAACAAGCGAATAGCATTTGAGTGGCTTAACTCTGCCACTTCTTCTTTACTAATCTCAAGCAGGGAGGCCACAAAGGTCAGTATGTTATGTATATTAGCCGGATGATTCAGCATTTCCTTTGACAATTATGGTGCTTCTTTCTCAACTTCTAACCTATCCCTCGAATGTGGACTCTCTCCTTGTGCCTGAAGTTCTGGGAAAGGGAAGGATCACCTTCCACTAAGAACAAATTGCCCAAATTCGACTTAGGCAGGGCATCTGATGCATCAGTCTCGAACAGAATTCTATCAAAGGCACTACCTTGAGCATCTTCTTAGCCTTTTATGATTTCATTGACATAAGAAATCCAGAGAAGGAAAAATAAGCACAAAGCCTTGCTAATTCAGGGACCATTTCAGCAGATCCTAAGTAATAATGAAGAATAACTCCATCAGGAAAAGGGTCATTTGATTTCATCACATCAAGGTCACCAAAGGCACGCACAGAGTGTGCAGAAGCAGGCCTTTTGAGCTATTTCGCTAGTTCTAGCTGTTTCTTAAAAACTTCAACCTGAACATCAAAGTCAATCTGTTTCCCATGTGACCCTTTGTCTAGACCAATCTCCCCAACAGCTGCAGTGGGTGTTAACAGACACAAAATAATCAGAATTCTTATGTCTACATAGTTAATTTGGTTATTTTTTCAGTACAATGACATATTCATCCCAATAAAGAATCAAACACAATCAATTCACACCTACAAATATAACCAATTAAGAAAAAGAAAACACAACAACAGCAAATTACCAGCCAATGTCTAGTAGCAACGCAAACATCAAGGCGGCCGATCCACCATCTAATCTGGAATCGAACAGACCTACCATTGCACCCCTCAACTTGCCAAACCTCACAAACACACAACACAAAAACCAAGATAACAAAATTGCAAAACTGCAAAAAAGAACAAGAATCAAACAAAATCGAAAATCAGATTAAATTTTACAAAATTCAAGGAAAAAGGGACAAAACCTGCTGATTGCTGAACGCAATGACGAATTGAAGATTGAAGTGTGCGAAGTGATGAACTTGAATCGCTTGTTCAAGCACAATAATCAACTCATCGAACCGGCCCAAGCTACAACGTAAATCGCGGTCCAGGTTAAAAGAAAGCACAACTTTTCGTTTTCCTAAAATTTAGGGTTTTTAGATGAAAAATTTGTCTCTCAATGTTTCCTCTTTCTTCGATTGGTCAATTATATTAAACCCAAGTTAGAATAAATTCGAGTAATTTAGAAAAACCAAGAAATTAGGAGAAAATAAAACCTGAAGGAGTTGGGGGATTGATTGAAGAAACAGCGAGGTCGATTCCTTGTGATTCAACCAATTGAACTGCGGCGAACTTGAGCGAGGTTGTTGAAACCAATTGAGAGAGCGGAGAACTTATGAAGGAAAGACGACAGAGGGAGGGATGGCGGAGGTTTCAATTGGGAGAGGGTGCAGTTGACAGAGCGGGGGACTTGGGTCTTAGGAGGGAAAATAATAAAGAAAGGGAAGGACAGATGAGGAGGATTGAAATTTATTTTAGTACGTACAAGCAAGATTTCATGAATTGAGGGAGGTCCAAATGTTTGGGTTGACTAGTCAACAGGAGCATTTGGCTTCAAATTTTCCAGTTGGCTAATCCACCCGAGCATTTGTAAATTTTTTTATTAAAATATTCACAAATGCTCGGGTTGATTAGACAACCAAAGCATTTGATAAGTGGCAAAATCAGTTTTTTCCACTAGTGCCGGTTGTCTTCCCTGTTACTTCGCCTGGGGTGCAGCAGGCCCCAGCGAAGAGGCCGAAGGTCGAGGGTTCATCCCCCTCGGCTGCTGCTGTCCCATTTTTCGCCCTCTCGAGGGCAGATCTGGCTGGGAGGTTTGAGAGGGCCTCCGCTTTTTTGATGACAGTTGCTGATGAGGCAGCATGCTGTGGTACCGATGGTCAGGAGCTCGAGGCCCTGAAGGCTACCCTTGTCGAGGTATGTGCCTGTTCCTTTCTTTTTCCCCTTTTTACTTGGGTAATTTGTTGCTTACGTTTTTTTGTTTTCTGCAGCCGGTTGGCTAATCAACCCGAGCATTTGCAAATTTTTTTATTAAAATATTCACAAATGCTCGGGTTGATTAGACAACCAAAGCATTTAATAAGTAGCAAAAGCAGTTTTTTCCACTAGTGCCGGTTGTCTTCCCTGTTACTTCGCCTGGGGTGCAGCAGGCCCCAGCGAAGAGGCCGAAGGTTGAGGGTTCATCCCCCTCGGCTACTGATGTCCCATTTTCCGCCCTCTCGAGGGCAGATCTGGCTGGGAGGTTTGAGAGGGCCTTCACTTTTTTTATGACAGCTGCTGATGAGGCAGCATGCTGTGGTACCGATGGTCAGGAGCTCGAGGCCCTGAAGGCTACCCTTGTCGAGGTATGTGCCTGTTCCTTTCTTTTTCCCCTTTTTACTTGGGTAATTTGTTGCTTACGCTTTTTTTTTTTCTGCTACTCTGGCCCACCGCCCTCGGGGTACTTCCCCTGCTGGGGTCAAGGACCAGATGTCCTTTGACGAGAGGAGTTCCCTCAACAACCGGGTCTGGATTGCTGAGTTGAAGCTTTCCGAGTCTGAGGGAGTTATTATGAAGGATCAGCTGGACTTCAAGGAGAAGATGTCTGAGGCCCAGCAGACCATCGAGGACCTCACTAAGTAGAGGGACTCGGCTACCAGGAGGCATCGTTAGGCCTCGAAGGACTGGAAGGAGGCCTTGGCTACTGCCGAGAAGGTTGACAAGAGGGCTACTGATGCTGTCAAGGAGGCTACTGCTTGTCGGGAGCTGATCATCGAGAACTGGAAGCTCTCCAAGGCCGGGAGGATCTTTCTCGAGGATGCCTCCCTTCAAGCTTCCGAAGTTGGCCGCTCTGAGGCTCTCAAAGACTTTCGAGCTGTCCTTGAGAAGCTGTCTCCTGGCCTTTCCTGGCAGGAAGTGGAGGACGGAGTTGCTGTTTTCTCCCAAGAGGATGCTGAGGCTATTCGAGGAGAGGATGACGCGGGGTCGCTCAGGTCGAGGACCAAGATCCGACTGCTGCCGATCTCGAGGGCTCGCACCCATGATTCCACCTCCCTCGTCTTCCTCTTTCTTCCTTCTGGATTCTACAAGGGTTAATGTTAGACCCTTATAGTTTAGTTCTAATCTCTAGAAGTTCCTTATGTGTGTAACCTTGCCATCTCTATGGCTTGTACTTCTCCTTAATAAAATTTGCTATTCCTCCCATCGATGTATTTTTATTTTAACAAGTTTATGCCTTCGAAATTTTTGTCTATGCTTGATATGACTTCGATAGTTGTACTACAACTTACGTATTACAATTCGATCTATTCTTTTTACAAAATTTGATGTAAGTTCGATATTTCTCGTTAAGTGTACTACAATTCGATAGATGTATTACAACTCGATAGGTGTATTACAACTCGATAGGTGTATACCTAACTTTACTGAGACAGCTTTACAAAAGATGGCTTATATTCTGCCAAGGATGTTCATAGTAGATGCCCCTAATTTCGAGGGCTGGAACTTGTAAAATATATTGCTTCGAAGGCGAGGCCTGAGCTTATACATAGAACTTTCTAAGGTTGTCAGCATTCCAAGATGCGGGCAAGGGGCGACCTTCCTGGTCTTCGAGGCGGTATGTGCCTGGTCGAACGACCTTTGTGATTTTGTAAGGCCCTTCCCAGTTGGGCTGTAATTTGCCAAGGCGAGGTTCCCTGCCGGTGGCCTCGAACTTCCTGAGGACCCAGTCGTTGACCTGTAGAGGTCGATGCTTGATTCGTCGATTGAAGAGCCTGGTGATTTTAAGTTTGTAGGAGAGGGCCTTGTCGACGCGTTGCCTCGAGTTTCTGGGAATAGGTCGAGGTTTACGCATTTTTCTTCTTCATTGCTATCGTGGTCGTAGAAGGTTATCTGTGGTGAAAGGATACCGACTTCGACGGGCAGCACAGCCTCGCTCCCATAAACCAAGTTGAATGGTGTTGTCCTGTGGCTTCTCGAATCGTTGTCCTCGTGGACCACAATATCCCAGGTAGGTCATCGATCCATGAGCCATTGGCTCCTTCTAGCATGGTCTTCAATCCCTTCAGGACTACCTTATTGGCGGCCTCAGCCTGCCCGTTGGTCTGGGGTCGACTGACAGCGGAGAATCTGGTTTCGATGCCGAATCGAGAGCAGTAATCTTTCGTGGGCCCGCTGTTGAATTGCCGCCCATTGTCCGATATAAGGACTCGAGGGACGCCGAATCGAGTTATCAGATTACGCCATATGAACTGTTGAACTTGCTTGTCGGTGATGGAGGCCAGTGGTTGGGCCTCGATCAACTTTGTGAAGTAATCGACAGCGACTAGCAGGAACCTCCTCTGGCCTGATGCAGGGGGAAAAGGCCCCAAAAGGTCCATGCCCCACATGTCGAAAGGCAGAGGGGCCTGGATGGTGGTGAGGGGGCTGGCTGCTTGATGGGGTAAGTTGGCATGCATCTGGCATTCCTTGCACTTTTGAACTAAGTTCGAAGCATCTTCCTTTAACGTTGGCCAGTAATACCCAGCTCGAAGGGCTTTAGCGGCGATGGTCCTGGCACCCTGATGGCTCCCACAGGCTCCCTGGTGTATTTCTCGAAGTACGTAGTCACCCTCTTGTGGGGTTAGGCACCGAAGGAGCGGGTGGGTGAAGGACTTCTTGTACAACCGCCCCTCATGGAGCACGAACCAGCGGGCTTGCCTCCTTACCTTCTCGGCCTCTAGCTCGTCCTCAGGTAGTACCCCATCCCTTACCGAAGGACCTGGGCATGGGCGGGCAGGGCCTGTTCATGGGCTCGGCCCGCGGGCTTGAGGAAATGGCGGCCGTGCCGGGCCCGAGATCGTGAGTAGCGGGTCGTGCCGTGCCGGGCCTAAAATTTCTAGATTTTGTCCACGGCCCGGCCCCTGTTTTATGTTATTTTTTAGGATTCTTGGTAGTTTTAGGCTAAAAAACAAAGAAAAGGGGCGTTCGGCCCGCGGGCCGTCCCACGGGCCATATAGGCGGGCTCGTGCTGGTACGGGCCTAAAATAAAATTTCTTGGCCGTGGCAGGCCCACGGCCCACGGAGCGGATAACATGCCGGGCCGGGCCTTGAGCGGGCTCGTGCTGGGCTGGGCCCAAGCCGTGCCGGGCCGGGCCTTGAGCGGGCTCGTGCTGGGCTGGGCCCAAGCCGTGCCGGGCCGGCCGGCCCGCGTGCTGGCCCGGCCCATGCCCACCTCTACATGTGGGGCTCTTGTCGAGGGTAACTATCCCTCTATTGATACTGGGGGTGTTAAGTACCGCCCACATTATAGGGCGAGGTGATAAATCTTCGGCGGAGCTGGCCAATCTCGACAGTGCATCTGCCTGCTGATTTTCTGACCTTGGGATGTGGGTGATGGCAAAGGTTGCCAGATTGCCTACTTCCTCCTTGATTTTCATGAGGTACATCTTCATGATGTCTTCCTTGGCTTCGAATTCCCAGTCACTTGTGCCACAATGAGCTAGGAGTTTGAGTGGGCTTTTTCGAGCACCTGCCGCCCTACAGAGTTGTAGCCCGAGTAGGAGGGCTTCGTACTCAGCTTCATTGTTCGAGGCAATGAAGGCGAACTTCACGGCGTACTCCGTCCTATTCCTTTGAGGATCGAGGATTAACAAGCCGGCCCCGCAACCTGTTTTCGAGGACAAGCCGGCCCAGGGGCCTTCCACGGTAGGCTCGGGCCTCGAGCTACATTCGGCGATGAAGTCAGCCAGCGCCTGAGCCTTGATTGCCCGGCGAGGTTCGAATTCTATACCGAAGTCCGACAACTGATTAGACCAATCCGTAACCCTGTTCGACTGATTCTTGCCCTTGATTATCTTGCGGAGGGGCTGACATGTTAATACTTTGATGGGGTGAGCTTGAAAGTATGGCTTGAGTTTGCGGGTGGCGACTACCAAGGCGAATATCATCTTTTCGACTGGGGGGTATTTAGCTTCTGCGCCTCGAAAGGCGTGACTGATGAAATAGACGGGGTGTTGATTCTTTTTTCTTTCAGCGACGAGGACGACGCTAAGTGCATTTTCAGACACAGCAAAGTACACGAACAGCGTCTCTCCTGGTAAGGGAGAGACGACTTTGGGGAGACTGGCTAGGTGCGCTTTTAGCTGTTGGAATGCTTCTTCTGCTGGCTGGTCCCAGTCGAAGGTCGGTTGCTTTAGCGTCCTGAAGAAGTATAGGCTTTTGTCTGCTGGCATAGACAGAAACCGTCCTAGTGCCGCCATACAGCCGGTTAGGCGTTGGACTTCTTTGACTGTTCGAGGGCTCTTCATCTCAATTATGGCCTGAACCTTGTCTGGGTTAGCCTCGATGCCTCTCTCGTCGACTAGAAACCCGAGGCACTTTCCGCCCTTTACGCCGAAGACACACTTCTTCGAATTCAGCTTCATATTGTGGGCGCGTATGGTGGACAGGGTTTCTCTAAGGTCCGATACATGTTCTTCTTCTTACTAGCTCTTGACGATCATGTCGTCGACATAAACCTCGACATTTCTCCCTATCTGGTTTTCAAACATCTTGTTGACAAAGCGTTGATAGGTAGCACCAGCGGTTTTGAGGCCGAATGGCATCACTTTGTAACAATAAACCCCTGAGTTTGTGGTGAATGCTGTGTGGACTTGATCTTCTTCTGCCATGGGGATTTGGTGTATTCGGCATTGGCATCTATAAAGCTAAATAGGGCATGTCCGGCAGTGGAATCGACAAGTCTATCAATTTTGGGGAGGGGAAAGTCGTCCTTTGGATAGGCCTTGTAAAGTCGACACACACTCTCCACCAGCCAGTTGATTTGCGGACCAGCACCACGTTAGCAATCCACTCGGTGTACTGGCACTCTTTGATGAAACCTGCTGCTAGAAGCTTTTTCACTTCCTCGGCTGCAACTTTACTTCTCTCGACACCCTGATGCCTCAACTTTTGCTTTACCGGATGATGCCTCTCTTTGATGTGGAGGCGGTGCACCATGATCTCAAGATTGATGCCCGACATTTCGTCGACCGTATAAGCGAACGCATCCTGGAAGTCGCGGATGACATCGATGATTTGAGCTCGGGTGCCGTCAGGGATCTGTTTGCCGATCCTTATCGTCCTCCTTCTTGCATCGTCGATACATACCTCTTCAACCCCATCTATGGGTCGAGGTCTCTCATACCGCTTGGGGTTCTTGGCAACATAGATTCCCATCGTGGGGAGAGCCCTTCGGGCTCAGGGTGCTTCCTTTTGTTGGATGCAGTGTCGTGCTAGTGCATCAGGCTGTTGACATAACATTCCCAGGCAGACTTCTGATCCCCGAATAATTGGGCGACCTTCCCGTCGAGATGGCAGCTTATACTTTGTTGAGGGTGGGGCGCCTAATGATGACGTTGTAGGGGAGATCAACATCAGCGACGAGGAAATCTATAAGTTCGCTCCTCCCTCGACCTTTCTCTCCCATTCTCGTAGGAAGCTTGACCGATCCCAGAGGATGAACGAATTGCCCCCCAAATCCTACCAGCTGTTGGCTGATGGGTAGGAGGTCACTCTTTTCATATTTCAGCTTTGCCAGGCAATCCAGGGTTATGATATCCGAAGAACTTCCGCTGTTTATGAGCACTCGACCTACCCTTAGGTTGGCGATTTTCATTTCGACGACCAAGGGGTCATCGTGTGGGGTTCGAATAGGTCGACGGCTGTCTTTGAAGGTCATGGTGGGACAGGTTGCAGTCCTGTTTGTATCCGCCGTCCCGTGTTTCAGGGTGTAGAGATGTTTCTTTCGAGAGCGGCTGGTTAAGCCACCCGAAGCGTACCCTCCAGCTATGACATTGACGTATCCTGTTGTTTCTTCACTCCTCGACTCTTTTTCTTTGCGAGGCTCTTTTTCCTTTTCTGCGGGGTTCCTCAAATATCGATTCAACTTTCCTTCATCTGCCAACTTGTCTAATGCTCTTTTGAGTTCTCTACAATCGCGAGTGGTGTGCCCCCAGTCGTGGTGGTACTCACACCAAAGCTTTTTGTCTCTTCTGTTGATGGAAGTTCTGATGGGTGTCGGTTTCGGCAAGATGTACTTTTCCTTGATATCGAGGTATATCACCATTCGGTTGAGGTTGTATCGAGGGTCGTAGCCGTTGTCATCAACCCGAGGCTTCTCGAACGAGGTCACCTCGAGTCCTGTAGTCATTTTTTCTCTTGTTAGAGTTGGGTTCATCATGCGTCTTACATATGTCGGATGCTTGTATGAACTTCTGGGCAAGGTTCATTGCCTCAGAGAAAGTGGAGGCTTCTCTTTCTGCGAGCTTTAGCCTGAATCGGCTAGACGGGTAAAGGCCTGACATCAAAGCTGTGAATGCCACGGTAGGTCGGAGACTTTGAGGGACTCCTCATTAAACCTCTTGATATAATCTACCAGGTCTTCTTATCTGTGGTGCCTTATCGACATTAGGTGAATGCTGGTCTTTCGGTGCCTTCTTCCTGCAATGAAATTTTGCTTGAAGGCAGTCTCGAGGGAGGTAAAGTTCGAGATACTGCCTGGTGGCTAATCCGTGAACCAAGTGAGCGCGAGCCCCTTTAGTGTGGTGGGAAAGAACTTGCACCAAGCTGCCTCGCTCCCCGTCTGTACACTCATTTGTGCCTTAAAGGCGGCAAGGTTATCGACGGGATCTGTTGTTCCCCCATAATGCTCGATAGGTGGAACCTTCACCTTTCGAGGATTGGGGGTCCGCATGATTTCTTCGTTGAAGGGCGTAATGAAGCCGAGGTTCCCGAAGTGGGTGTCAGATTCCCCGTTCGTCTCAGAACTGCTGGCTTCGTCTTCGTTGTACTCCCGGGGTCCTTTCTCGCGTTGTTGAGACCCTTCTCTCCTTTGGCTACGGCTCGAGGGTGCTACTCTCTCTTGTCTCGAGCAAGCCTGGCGCTCGTACAGGATTTCGCGAGCATCTCGATGACCGTGCCTTAGGGATCGCTCGATGATGATATGCCGGGCATCCATCCGGCTAGGAGGGTCTCGGGGAGGAGCTCGAGGGACTCGAGTAGGATCCTGGAGGGCTCGAGTTGACGCTTGTGGAATCGGGTCGTTGAGGGGAGGATTGCGTCCGTCCTGCCCCACAGTGAGTCGTGGGGCAGGGGGCCTATTGGATGTTCCCTCTCCTCCGTTCTGGAGGCTGTAGACGAGGGACCTAAGATTCCGCTCGAGACTGTCGCTAAGGCGCTCTGCCAGCTGCTGGAGGCGGTCCCCGATTGGCTGCGCTGGCTGCCTCTCGAGGAGCTATTTCCTCGATGATATGTTGATGTCTTTCCGAGAGCACGGAGGCCCTACGAGGGTCGACCGTTGTTTCATTAGCTACCTCGGGAGGGAGGTTCCCTTCTCGAGGTGGCGAGATTGGAGGTTGCTGGGTTCGACGGGATCTCCGAGCATTGGTCATGGCTTTTTGTTTGGCACTCCCCACAGACGGCGCCAACTGTTTCAGGTAAAAACTTGTGAGATGGGGGAGTTAGTCAAGATGAGGGACTGATGACCGTTCGGGAATAGCCAAGTGCTCGAATGATGCCGTTGAGACCTGCAAGAATGAGGGTTAGACTACCCCGGGGGTATTTCCGGGATCGCCCCTCCGACGCTCAAGTCAGTTTGGATGTTTAACTGTAAGTATTGAGCTGTTGGTCTTGAATTGATTACCTGTTCATTGATGAGACAATGGGTATTTATAGTGTTGAGGATCCCCATAAAGGGAACACTGATAGGATGGGGCTCAGTGGGGCTGCTTGGTTATGTTTCCTTTTCAAGCAATAAGACATTTTACCTCTTGCTTGAGATCCCTAGGCACCCTGGGGTTAGGGCAACCATCATGTAGGTCCCATTGTCCCCCCTGCCCGGGGGTTTGATGGCCCTCCTCACAAGAACCCGGCCCAAGGAATATTGGGCCCAAACACCATACCTTTGTCTTTTTTTTCCTAACTTGCACAACATGTTACAAGATTGTACTTTGAGCAAGTTTCATTCCATCCTTGAGGTAACCATCTTATTTATATAATTTAGTATTGTAACTGATTCAATTTTATTCTGACTCTTTTGCTACTAACAAACTTATATCTTTTCGGAAATAATAAAGGGGAAAATTGAATAAGACAAAGCAATTTCGGATTTCTTTCACTGGCTTTAGTATTCTTTTTCATGTCTCATTTAAATCTCTACTTATTAAATGAATTATGATGCCTTAATTTAATTTGCATACTTGTTTATTGTTTATCTATAATGTGCATTTGTTGTCATCTCCAAAAAGAAGGAAATTGTTGACCCTAAGTGATGAATATGACAAAGAAAAATAATACGTACTAATAAATCTACAAGTATGGGTTTAGTGAACAAGGTACTTTAAAAGTTATAAAGAAACCAAGAGGAGTTGGATGCTTGAAGACCTTGATTAAGCTGTGCAAGTGAAGTTCCCAAGTTCATTAGGATGGTCCTAGGAACTTCTATAAAGAACATGCAGCAACATGGAACAAGTGATTATTCTCTTATTTCAAGAACATAACAGTTTCTAAGCTTTGGAAACAGTAGCTAAGTAGGAACGATCATATGGCACGATCGATAAAGTAACATCTTAGGAAATAAAATATGATTTCTAGATTTACTGAGTTCAGCGTAGTAACAATTTTTAGTTGGAAATGATTGACAAAATAAAACAAATAATCTTTATCTTTGAAGTAGTTTTATCTAAGATATTTATTTATCTTTTAGAAAATAATATTTTCTTCTTGTTAGTTGGTTTTATAAATCTTATCTTCTAGTTTGTGAAACTCTGTTTTATCATTTGGTTTAAATGAAATCAGTTTTAATCTTTTTGTTAATGTTCCTTAGATCTAGTTGAGGACTAAAGTAGTTGGTGATTTAGAGACAACATTTTAACTCCTAATAAAGTTGCTTATATATATAAATAGACCATTTTGATCATTATTCAGATGTATCACTGACCAAGAAATATTTAGAGTTATAAGCGTTTAATATTGTAAGTGCCTTAGCAGTTCCTAACAAGCTCCATTGTTCCTAAGTTGCTTGTTTGTTCCCTCAGTGTTTATTTGGTATTCTGTAATTGTTTAATGTTTAGGATTTTTAGTGAAATCCTGTATTTATGTAAGCTTTGAGTGAAGTAATAAGATAAAAGACTTTGAGTGAAGTCAAGAAAGAAACAATAGTCGTGGGAACTGTTTTTGAGATTAGTGTTCGTAGAGGAACGCGAGTAGCAAGTCTAGTGTAATACCTTATGCTGAGTGGTTGCTCTATTATTAGTGAAAGAGTTGGGTTCAAAATCCATTCTTGTGGTTGAAGTATACACTTCCTATATGGCCTAGTAAGGTTTTTCTCATAAAATTTGTTGTGTCTTTGCATTGTTCCTTTAGTTATTATCTAATTTCCACAAAAGATACTCATTGTTCCCATCACTACAATTTACCTCCTCTTATAGTGTTCCTAATAAAATAACAACGATTTCTTTATTAGTTGGTACTCCATTACTATTGAATTTCATCAACTCGAGTTGCATATTTTCATGTAGCTTTTGCTTTATCGGTGGCTACTTGAGTTTGAAACTTCTTTTGTGGTGCCTCTTTGACTAGATTGTTGAATTTTCTTTTTTAATCTTTATGTGTTTTTCTTCAAGCTATTGGTATTCCCTAATATAAGGGAACTTATGGTCTATGTAAGTTTTCCTACCAAAAAGTTGAAAACCATCACAACCACTATATGGTGATATAATCTAATAGGAAAATTTCATAAAACTACCTTTTATAATCAATTTTTTTCAAAAAACTATCTTTTAAAAATTTTCTTTTAGAAAACTACCTTATATAATAAATTTGTTTCAATATACTACCATTTTACCATAAATGAGGTTTAATCACTAATAATTGAGTCACCGTAAATTGCTACTCTTTCCTCCCCAATCATTTCTCTCTTATTTTCTCGCTACTCCATCGGCAGCAACACTTAGGGCGATTGTCATTTATTGATTAGTATTAAATATAAACGTAACATGGTAGTATATTGAAAGGAATATGTTATATAAGGTAGTTTTTTGAAAGAAAATTTTTAAAAGGTAGTTTTTTGAAAAAAGTTGGTTACAAAAGTTAGATTTTTGAAATTTTTCCTAATCTATATAACGTCCGTAACTATATGCGTATCTAGGGATGGAGAGGGTTGACCCAACCAGACTACTCAACTAAAATCTAACCCAAGAACAATGGGATGCGTATCCGTGGTATCTTAATTTTTTGCTACAATTCTCCAACCCCACCCTTTTATCAGGGCAATCCTAGACATAGTATTTAGATGGCTAAATCACCAAGTTACATTAAAATTCTCGTGTATCACGCTAGCAGAAAAGATAGTTGATTTACCAATAAAGATGTAGGTGTTATATATAATAAATAGAGAACATGGAGTAATCACGTTTTAGTATACTTTTGTGGACATCTGAAGTATGATACTGTACTCTTGCTTTCCTACCTTACCATCTCCTATGAGCCCACCTGCCTGAGTCCTGAGTCCTGACCCATCGAGCAGTTGGGTTGTACTCTTCTGAAACACCTCACGAGAAAGACAATATAATTTGAGCGACATTATAGATATACTCCTTATTCCAAAATAAATACTCCACGGTAATATATTTGCATTATGTACATCCTCACTAACATTTTATAAATATTATACTAAATGGTAGTATATAAAATGTTGATAGATTTATCTCGATGTGTATTATCTAAATGTCAATTGTTATAACTTTAACAAATTGAAAATTAAATATATTAATGATTCAAAGTGTGTACAAATGTATATGAAAATTAAATTGTCGCATTCATGAAAGGACGGCGGAGGGAAGTCTCAAATTTATGTATCGACAAAATGATTGAAGAATCAAGGATTAATAACTAATTATTGATCAAAACATGGATTCATCTTAAAATATTGAAATTAATAAATTTTAGTAATACATACATAGAATTATCTTAAATTTATAATATGTAATTTCAGTGTGTTATCTTAAAATTGCAACAAATATATACACTACCTCGAAATTTGTTTATTCTTCCCAATTGATTTTGGGAAGAAACCAGGAAGTAAAAATCAATGGTGGGTTGTGGGCCAATGAAGTCACATGATACTTGTTGTGAGGACAAAAAAGTGAGAAGAGCAAAAAGATACACCCCGAAAAAGAAAATGGGAATGAATAAAAAAGTACCGGAGGTATTAAAAACAAATATTATGTAAAATGTTTATTGGATGTCTTAATGCGTATTTCTAAAACATTAGTTTCTCATAATCTTTTAATAGATGATTGAACATATCGACGATTAAAATTGTGTATTTGGCAAACATGTAAGTCAAACTGATGTTCCTTATCAATAATAAAAAAAAAGTTCAATTTGATATTGCAATGTCTCTCCTTTTTTGAAGATTTACTCACTATACTTTTATTCCTCTTATAGCAGAAGATATAAAATACTTTTATTATTCTTGATCTACACACACTCTCTTTCATGCTCTCTATCTCCCTTAAGATATACTAACATTATCACACTCTCTCTCCTCACAAGATAAAGTAGAGCAATCAAACAGACCCAAATTTCATGCACTCTCTCTAATTTACCCTAAAGTATGTATTTAAGTAACTCATTGAATCTTTAAAATATCAGATTGGAATATAAGAAAATAGCAATTATGATAAATTTATACTTACTCCTTATTATAATTAGTTGCAACATTTGCTTTTTGTGGTCAAATTGCAAAGGTTGACTATGTTTTGTTACTAATATACTTCCTCCCTTTCAAAATACTTCACACATATTGACTTTTTCACTATTCACACACTATCTTTTGGCTATATTTTGTGAATTTTGTGTAACGCAAAATATAGTCATGTGGGATCTTGTTAGACTCGTCTAGACTTATTTACATAATATCAAATTTTTACAATTTCTACTTATAGGAAATTAGAGTTATTAATAATTAAGAAAATACATTGATAAGCGTGCAGAGATAAGTGTGTCAAGAATTTTGAAAAAAAAGGAAGTATAATACATACATAATATTATGTCATGTCATTGCAACTATAATAAAATAAAAGAACTATTATATATATTAGTCCCCTTTAATCTTTTTAATCTACACACTTTTCTACTTTTGCATTATTCGGGTATTTTAGTTTGACCACCATTGGTGATTTACACATGAGGATAAACATAGTCACTTAAGATCTTATTAGATTCATTTCAACATATAATTTCTAAAAATATTTTTTTTGTAGTTTTCACTTACATATAATTAAAGATAACAATGGGTTTATTGACAAGGGTGAAAGTCAGTGTGTATGTTAAAAAAAAGGTAGAATATAAAAGCCATTATATTTAAATTTCAACCCCAACCCATCAAAGTTCCCTCCTAACATCAATTCAAGGGGATAAATGTTTTGACAATTGACCATTAGTTGTTGGTTATATTTGTTTAGATAATTTGATCAGCTCTTTATATTGATTGGTTGACCAATGGTTGTTTATAGAAGTGCGGGATTTTGGCAATTGACTTTTATTTTTTTTTACTTTTTTGGTTTGACGGTTATTTTTATAGGTTGTTCATAATAGTGTTCCACAATAACATCATATGCTAGTTTGGTTGTTTAGTATAAATTAAATGCAAGAAGCAACACAAAATAGCTATTAGAACTAGCTTTTGGCTTTTCAGCTACCTAATAAACCATTTATTAGACTTTTTATTTTTTGCTATTTAACCACGTGAAATGCCAAAAGCTATTACATTAAACAGCCAAAAGCCATTTGCCAAACACTCTCTTAACTAGTGTTCATAAATATTCCATAGTACTTACTACTTAGACCTACAAATGACAAAAATCAACAAAAAAAAGAAAGAAAGAAAGAAAGAATGAGGCGAAATAAATACAAAATTTTATTTTGCTTTCCTTTTCCGTGAGGGGAAGGCAACATGGACAGCCCCAACGACATAAATGCTACATAAGTAGAGAAGTACTGGGTAACGCTCCTACAAAAAAAAAGGTAGCCTAAAAAATAAGCTTGAAAGGTGGGCAAACAGAAAAGTTAGGGCTGAGTAACCAAAGGGCTACCAATGCCCCAACGAAGGTTGTTTCTTTTTTGTTGAGATTCCTTCTTATATGCATTTAATACACCCTCTCCTTATTTCTTCAACTCCGTGAGAGACTGTTAAAAAGAGGAAATATGCCAAGAGAAGGGGCAATGAAGCAGTAAATGATTATAATTTTCTGGCGAGCAATTGCATAAAACGCACATTACCTCATCATTCGGAATGATTCCAATGTGGGCAAGTTTTGCCTTGGTGTTGATTTTCCCAAGCAACGCGAGCCATGTAAAGAGATCAATACGAGGTGGGATCAATCCTCCCAACATACCCTTGATTAGGTTCATCTCGTTGTGATTTTCATTTTTGGCAAGTTCAAAACATAACGATTTTACCGAGAACATATCTGATTTGTGTAGAGTCCACACCATCGAATCCTCACCATCAATTGATAACTGAGTCGAGTTTCGCAGGGACTTTAGAGCCTCATATTCTTGGATATCTCCGGGCCATAGATGACGAGTCCATGTTAAAACCCAAGACCATTGCCATCCATTCCATAGCCGAAGGGATACCAAAGTAAACATCTTATTCGAGGCTATTTTAAAGTGGCGGGGGAACATTGCTTTGAGAGGGAGGCTGCAAAGCCATGCTTCGTGCCAAAATAACGTTTTCGCACCATTGCCAACACGCACTTTTTTTTTTGAGTTCAAGAATTCATGAGCCTCTGGGAAATTCAGGATTGAATTGCACAAGCTTTTCCAAGGACCCCCTTTAGAGAGAGAAAAGATCGTGGATAGTGAATGAAGTATTGTAACCATATTTTTCTCGGATCACATTCCTCCAAAGAGCTTTTGGCTCATTGAAATATCCCCAGACCCATTTAAATAGAAGTGCAACATTTCGGTGTAGGAGATTTCCTACACTCAAACCTCAAGGAGTTTCCACAACTCAATGATCTTCTAAGGGACAAGAGCAAGAAAAGATTTTTTCGAACTTCCACACCATAAGAAGGCACGCTGAATTTTATTAACTTTGTCTATAACCCCTTCTGGAATAGGGAATAGAGACATGAAGTAGATTGGCAAACAAGACAAATTGGCCTTAATAAGGGTGAGTCTACCGGCGAGGGAGAGAAGTTTCCCCTTCCATATAATAGAGCGAGTTTCCTGCTCTTTCGATCAATAATTGGATCCCATAAGCTAAAGCGGTAGGATGAACCACCAATTGAGAGCCCCAAGTAGGTGAATGGGAGACTCCCAATTTTACAAATAAGGCAATCCGCTGCATTTTTGAGCCATGAATCCTCAATATGGATCCCAATGAGTGAACTTTTGTGAAAGTTCACTTGTAAACCTGAGGCAAGTTGAAACAAGATTAGCATTTTCTTAATATTAAGCAAATAATCAATGTTTGGGGGGCAAAATAAAATCGTATCATCGGCGTACGGAAGATGTGAGATCTTTACCCCCCCTTTTCCTCCCACATCCACTCCTTCCCAAAGATTCATGGAAGTAGCCTTTTGAATTACAAGGCCGAGAGTTTCCACAACAAGGTCGAACAAGAAAGGGGATAAGGGATCCCCTTGTCTAAGCCCCCGGTGAATCTTGAAAGGAGGTGAAGGAGTGGCATTTATCGATATTGAAGCCGCCGCATTCATTGTACATGATTTGATCCAATCCCTCCATTGAGAGGGAAAGCTCATTCGGTCTAGGGTCCAATCCCAGAAGCTCCAAGAAACAATGTCATATGCGTTATGAAAATCCAATTTTAAGACGGTGGATTGAATTTTCTTTCGCTTGCACGTCTCAATAATTTCCCCTGCCACAAGCGTTCCATCAAGAATTTGGCGCTCTTCCACAAAGGATGATTGGAAGGGGCCGATGAGCGAGTTCATAACTCTTTGAATCATCCTTGCAAGGAGCTTCGCAATAATTTTATAACAACAGCCAACCATTGAGATTGGACGAAAATATTTAAACTCTTCCGGAGCATCTACTTTTGGAATCAACGCAACCCAAGCCACATTCGATCCCTTTGGTAGCTGACTTGAATCCCAAACTTTCCAAACCATGCTATAAATATCTTCCTTGACGATATCCCGGGAAGCATTGATAAAGCTGAAATTAAATCCATCCGGCCACGGGCGCTTTTTGCGCGTTACAAGAATCAACAGCTTCATTAATTTCCTTTGTGGAGAAGGGCTCGATAAGCATTGATGATTGTTGTGCTGAGAGAGATTTGAAGTCCAGACCATCAAAGAATGGCCTTAAGGGATAATCCTCCTTGAAGATGCTTTGAATGTATTTTGTTGCCTCCTTCTGTAAACCTGTAGGATCAGAGATGTTAGAGCCATTAATGAAAAGGGATGAGATTGTATTTTTCCTCTTCCGGATTGCCGCGAGGGCATGGAAGTAACTGGTGTTCTTGTCACCATCTTTTAACCATTTGGCCCGAGAGTTTTGGGCCCAGTAACTCTCTTTTCTTTTTAACCAGGTCCATAACTCATGTTGCGCAACCTTTCTTTCTCTCACTTCATATTCATCAAGGGCCCTATTGTTCGAGGCAAGATCAAAGGCTTGGATTTTATCTTCCAAGAGAGCAATATTCTTGTCTATATGACCAAACACGTTTTTGTTCCACTTGTTTCGGGTTTTGTTTCACATGAGAAAGTTTTTCGTTCGGGGGGAGAGAACCCGTCTTCCCCCACACTTCACTAATAGCTTTGATGCATCCAGGGTGAGAGAGCCATGTGTTTTGGAAGCATAAGGGTTTAGGCCCCCAGTTCATATGGTCAGATTTCGCAATCAATGGGCAATGGTCCGACATGCTTCTTTTGAGGAAAGAGACATAGAGTTGAGGACAGGAGGAAATCCATTCCGGATTCACTAAAAGACGGTCGAGTTTACTTTTAGAATCACCTCTAAACCAAGTAAATTAAACCAGCCGTTGGATGAAGGTATTTCGATGAGTTGGGAGACATTGATGAAATTATTATAATCATCCATTCCTTTTTGAGAACCCACATTACTCCCGCTTTCAAAATTGTTTGTGATCTCGTTGAAAACACCAATCAGGAGGCATGGGAGTTTTGCTTGTTGCCAGAATTCATGTATTTCAATCCACACTCTTTCTCTTTCCTCCACATCGCAAGGGTTGTATATGTTGATAATACAACCATTGAAATTTGATTTTTTTAGACATCCACTAAGAGCAATCCAATGCCTTGAAATTTTAACTGATTCCCTAGACAAAGAGTCATTGTCCCATAATGAGAGGAGTCCACCTGAATTGCCAATGGACAGGCTAAAAGAGTATTCAACTTGGTTGTCTTTCCAAATTGATTTCAGAATTTTGTTGTTGAAAGACTCCATTTTTGTTTCTTGTATAAGAATGAAGTTAGGGTGGTGTGAGTGAATCAATTTTCGCAAACTGCTTCTCTTAATTCGGGCATTGAGCCCCCTGATGTTCCATGAGAGGATGATCATAATGGAATCGGTTTAGTTGAGTGAGAGTGTATGCCCATGAATTAGGGATTGCTGCTTTCCCAATCCTTTTTCTGATTATGCAGGATTGATTCAATCCTAGATAATAACTCCTCAGGAGGCCTATTGAAGGAAAGGCCAATTATGTTTGCCAGACTAACCACATCTTCTGGCGTAATTGGAAGGAGATTCACATTGCCCCTTGAATCTTTTTAATCGACATACCTTTCTACTATTGCATTATTCGTGTATTTTAGTTTGACCACCATTGGTGATTTACACATGAGGATAAACATAGTCACCTAAGATCTTATTAAATTCATTTCAACATATATTTTCTAAAAATATTTGATATCAATGGGTTTATTGACAAGGGTGAAAGTCATTGTGTACATTAAAAAAAGGTAGAATATAAAAGCCATTATATTTAAATTTCAACCCAAACCCATCAAAGTTCCCTCCTAACATCAATTCAAGGGGATAAATGTTTTGACAATGGACCATTAGTTGTTGGTTATATTTGTTTGGATAATTTGATCAGCACTTTATATTGATTGGTTGACTAATGGTTGTTTATAGAAGTGCGGGATTTTGGCAATTGACTTTTATTTTTTTACTTTGTTGGTTTGACGGTTATTTTTATAGGTTGTTCATAATAGTGTTCCACAATAACATCATATGCTAGTTTGGTTGTTTAGTATAAACTAAATGCAAGAAGCAACACAAAAGAGCTACTAGAACTAGCTTTTGGATTTTCAGCTACCCAATAAACCATTTATTAGACTTTATTTTTTTTGCTATTTAACCACGTGAAATGCCAAAAGCTATTACATTAAACAGCCAAAAGCCATTTGCCAAACACTCTCTTAACTAGTGTTTATAAATATTCCATAGTACTTACTACTTAAAACCTACAAATCACAAAAATCAACAAAAATAAAAAGAAAGAATGAATGAGGCGAAATAAATACATAATTTTCTTTTGCTTTCCTTTTCCGCAGGGAAGGAAACATGGATAGCCCCAATGACATAAATGCTATATAAGTAGAGAAGTACTGGGTAGCGCTACTACAAGAAAAAAGAGGTAGCCTAATAAAGAAGCTTGGAAGGTGGGCAAACAGAAAAGTTAGGGCTGAGTAACCAAAGGGCTAACCATCGCCCCCACGAAGGTTGTTTCTTTTCTGATGAGTTTCCTTCTTATATGCATTTAATACACAACCTCTCTTCTTTGTTCAACTCAGTGAGAGACTGTTAAAAAGAGGAAATTGTGGGACGTTTGATTCCCCCTTTTGCTCTTGCCTACCCCCACTTCGCAATTAATGATTTGTGAGCTCCTTGTCTCCTACTTTTGTTGTCGGTCCTTCTACTTGCCTCTTATTTGTGAATACCGATTTTGCTTCCATTTTTAAATCCGTGCAATGCATGATAGTTTCTGTAAGTGTGTTAGCAAATATTACTGCATGAAATACTCGCTCCATCCTATAATATAATGCTTACATTCGTTTTAAGGTATCCCAAAATCACTAGTAGAAAAAACTTGATTTGCTTCTCCTGAATTGCGTCGCACAACAGGTAAAATCACGCAGAACCATCATTTGCGTCGGAAATTCATGGCGTCCGACGAAAATCATTATTTATATGCATCGGATGTGTCTCGCATTCGACGCAAAAAATTCATATGCGTCGGACCCCGATCAATGTTCGACGCAAATCATGAAAGATAATTTTTGCGTATCCAACATTTTGCGTCGGATCTGGAAGCCCATCCGACACAAATGGGTTTTAGGGCCTTAGTTTTGTATACGATATGCGTCGAACCTTAGTGTCCATGCGACGCATATAACATGAGGGTACAATGTGCGTTGGACCTTATGGCCTATGCGACTCACATAGCCCGCACCCTTTCATTTTCTGAAAGCCCGCTCCCTTTTAAACCCTACCACGCAAAATATCATCCCAGCCGTCATTAAGTCCTCCCCCTCTCTCTCTCCTCACCTCTCTCTCTCTCTCTCCTTCCCTTTCTCTTTCTCATACGTACTAGCTACCACTACTTCTCCTCTATCTTCATTAACACAATTCATCAACACACTTCATCAATGCATCAACAAAAAAAAGGTCGAATTTCCCTAAATTGAAGTTCGAATTTCCAGAAATCCGGAATTGAAGAAGAACGAGAATTCAAGAAAGGTCGAGAATTGAAGAAGTTTATGAACGACGATTGAAGAAGAACGAGAAGTTCGAACAAAATGGCAGAAAATTTGGCGATTTAGTTCTGATTTTGTTTTTTTAGGTTCAAGTTTTTAATTTCAATTTGTATTCAGAAAATTTGGTGTAAGATCTGATTTTAGGGCTTTCGCTCTCAGATTATTGAGGCGATAATTTTGCTGCAAAAGAGGATATGGTAAATTTCGATTTTTGTAAAAAATCTAGGGTTTGTGACATGGAAGGTGAAGATCAAGTCGGGGAGAGCACATTCAGGGTTAATTTTCGGCAAACAAGGAGCTGAAAAGCTGGCTGAACGATTGGTTGATACCATTATCGTCTACAAATGAAGAACTTCATCCCCTTCTCTCTGGTAAATGACATCTTATTGCTCTCAACAAGAAAGATTTGGCTAATCCTAATACTTTACCTGTATGTTAACTTTTTATTTCTCCAATTTTTTTTTGTATAATAGTTGTATAATTATGCTTACCAATGTAATCTTAGTTTTTAATTACTCGTTGTTTTGTTAGGAGGACTAATTTTAGCTGAATTTGGTGATAATTTAGTTGATTTGGTTTTCTCTTTATTTTTTGTCCCAGAAATGGATACGATATTTTGAGTCCATTAAACAAGATTGCCTTTCGATTTTAGAGATTTTTACTTTTTTTTCTCTGATTTTTACAGCAATCTTGTATTTTGTTGACGATACTCGCGGTATGAATCTATGCATATTTGCGTGAATACCGACAGGAAAAGATGAGTTTCTATTTTTTTTTTTTTAATGAAAAATGAACAATTTGTGTCGGATGTAACCCTCAATCGACGCAAATCCCAATTTTTTTTAATAAAAAATGAATCATATGCGTCACATATGGCTCTTAATGCGACGCATATGACAGATGCAGAATGAGGTTCTTTTCGTCCGCGCGTCGGACTTTGCGTTGTATCCGACACAAATAGCTCAACATCTGCGTCATGTCCTTGTCCGACGCAGATCATGTCTCTCGTATTTGTGTCGAGACCTGTGCCGTCGGACCGATGTCCGACACAAATGGTGGTCCAAGGTCCGACGCAAATCCATGATTCTGTACTAGTGAATATTGTTCTTGTTTCTCACATTTCCAATTATAAAATGGTATGAATTCTCGAAAGTGCCCTTATTGAATAAAAACCAAGATGACTGAATGCTTCTGAAAAAACCAAGATCAAGTATGTTTAAATCAGGACTATTTGGAGGCTGTTGAATTAGAATAAATGTGAATCCATCTTGCTTATGTATTAACTGTCGTTCTGGATTTCCTTGAGTGATATATGCCTTTGCATTATAATGTTGTATAAAAATGGTCTTTGTAACTCCATGTTTTGGCCATTTCTCCATGACAGCTAGAATGATTTGATTAATGAGCATGTGCCTTGTTACTATTTGATTTACACTCTCAACAACTATGGATATCGTGGCCCCCTTCTATCTGTCCTTTGATGTTCTCTTTCCTACCTCTTGGTATGTGAATGGAAGATTCCAATCTTCCCATCAAATGTATATACCCCTGTTCAATTGTACCTTGGTCTTGCTACATATGCTATGAACATTACTTTGGTAATAAACTTACGGGAACTTGATGCCCTATATCTATCCCTTTCGTTGTTTGCCAAATAAACGCTATGTGATTTGGTACTTAGATAAAACAACTTTTCATCCAAGTTGACGAAATCATAGATTGGGTAATACTCTTTCATGGTTTCTGGTATGTTTTCCATTATCAATCCCAAAATCCATCTTAATTAATCTCTCAATTTTGTTTGGTTCTTTAAACCTGGATGAAGTGGATTAGTGTGTGGTTTAATTAGTCCCCCTTTTTATCTTCCTATGAACTATGCTCTTACTTATGTTAAGCATGGTTCATGGTTGCTAAATCCTAATACATGACCTCTAACCGATTTTAAGTTTTGTAGTTTCATCTCATGGCACTTGAAATCTTTTTTTTCCATATTGTGGAAACTTAGTTGAGACATTATACCTTTGCATGGCTATTCTCTATTTTCTGGCTGTGTTCCAAATGCCACTTATGCATCTAGCTAATAAGTTCAATACAGATGTTGCATCCTCCATTGAGCCTCTTTTCAAATGTCATGAATTTGCTATACTGAGGAGCCAACACAAGATTTGAAGCTTGTCCTCACTGCTGAGCCTGCATCGCTTGTGATGACTGTCCATAATCACGGTATTCTCAATTTCGTGACCAGCTTGTGGCGATTACAAGTGCAATCGTAGCTTCCTTCGGTTCTGGATTCTATCGTTGAGCCAGGGCTCGCAGATCGATATCTTCCAATCCTTGATCTAGTACCAAATTTTTCGGTTGATGAGATGGACTCATAATGTACAACCCATAGTGGAGAATGAAGTTTTGCCTTCCTGTTCCTTAACTTGTCCATATTCTTGAATAAGATCTGGCTCATCTTCATGTGGCTCAATGTTGAGATCGAAGTCCCTATGTTAATTGTCTCCGACAATTTGGAATGTCATGTTGCTCATCAACATAAAGCCCCATGTAATCTAGACACTAAGGAGCAATGAGATCAAAGTTTGAAGCTATTAGAGCAAGCAATGATGCAGATTTTTTTTTCTGAATTCTTTTGTTCTTCTTATACGTTTTTTTTTTGTGTTTTTGGTGGTGTGCTTTTTTGGTTCCTCAAAATGCTATTTAACGGATAGAAAGAGGCAGCCAATTTGGTTCTCTTAGAAGTGTTTTCCTCTTCGCTTACTACCCTTAGCCCGGGAAACCCCTTTCTCTCTCTACGTTTTCTCTGCCTCCAAACCCTAAACACACCCCGCCGCAACGCCTTAACCTAGCGGGCTCAACTGCCGCGTGACCCACCTCGGGCCTCTCACGCCGGCGGTCCAGCCCTCTATCTCTCCTTTTTCGTTTTCGCTTTTGTAGTTTTAGGTTCGGTTTGGGTCGCTGGTTTTCTCACCTCGTCGTCGCGTCGTTCCGCCACCGGAGTAGTGGTGGTCCCTCCTCTAGTCGGTTCCCAGGTTAGTTCCCGTAGTGGTTAGGTTTGTTCTGCTAGTGTCCACCCCCTTCCCCTCCCTGTCGTGTCGTACCCCACCTCCCCTGTTGTGTCGTTCCCCTCCCCCATCCCTGCTGCCGTGTGTCACACCATCGAACCACTCCGTTTCGCGGATTCACGTCGGCCTTCCTTGTAGTAGGTTCGTCAGGTTTGGTGTTAGGCTTCCCTTGTGCTTCCCCTCCTGCTTTATTTTCAGTTTTCTAGTTTAGCTTCCCCTCCCCAATCCCCTGTTACTGGTTCAGTACTTTTTAAGTCATAGGTTTCCCTTCCCCGTTCCCCGATTTCAATTCCAGTGGTTAAGTTTAGTTTCCCCTTCCCCTGTCCCCGGTTATTACAGTGGTTAAGTTAAGTATCCCTTCCCCGTTCCCCTGTTTAAGTCTTTAGTTTAGAGTATAGTTTCTCTTCCCCGTTCTCTGTTACTGTTGGTTTTTCTATTTGGGTGGCTTGGAAGCATCAGGTTCACAAAGGTTACTGTCAGTTTTTAGAAGGAGTAGTACTATGGACGGCGTGGTATAATGATTCGGGTGTTCGCTTGGTTTGCTTGTTTTGTTGTTGTAATCTGTTTCAGTTTTAGTTTAGTTGTTTGCAGATCTGATTATCCTTGTTTTTATGTATTTCGGTGTGCTTCGGAGTTAGTCAGTCTTACTAGGTGGGCATCAAAGATGAGAGGAGGTTTACTCTTTAATCCTGTTGTGGTCAGATCTTCTAGGTTAGAGATTGCAAGGTTGGATCTTCGGATCCGTAGATTGGGTGAATTTCTTCAATATAATTTGCCTACAGTTCATGTGATGACCTTTGGAGTCATCACCCCTAAAAAATGCATCTTGTGGGAGGCCCTCCAATTTACTTTGGAGCAAGTTATGTGCTCCACGCATTTTGAGTTTCAGTCTGAGACTAAACTCTGGTTACCCTTGCAAAAGGGTCAGAAGTCACCAAAGGAGGTGACTTCTTGGTTACTTCTATCATTCAAATCTCAAGAAGGTGTTCAGTTTCAAGGCCCTTGGGATTTTGTGATTAGTAGACATTGGGGTCTACTTGCTGCAGTGCGGCAATCTACTAGTGAAGATCGTCTGGATGTCGTCTTTCAACAGGTTCCCTTTCATATCAAGTCTGCTCCATCAAGACCTTTATCCCCAACCCACCACCTTCTATCCTCCGAGCGTCGTCTAAGCTGGTTTGATTCTGTAATGTTTTGTTTTATCGAGTCTGTAAGAGTAAATGAAGCTCCTCTAGTTTCATTTTACTTTATTTTATATTTGGTTTGTATTAGTATTAAGTTGTACTTCTGTTTTTAATGTAAATTTTCCACGTTGTCAAAAAAAAAAAAAAAAAAAAATCAAAATGCTATTTAAAAAAAGTGATGGAAGGATTTTCATATTTTGGGAGGGAAGGATATTTTATTAGAAGTCCTTATTTTAGTTGCAATCCATGTGCCACTAATCTTTGTGATGTCATTGGTTTTAAAAAATCTTTATTACATTCTGATTGGTGAGTTTTGGTTTGTTAGGATTAATCAAAAACTTATTCCTTCCATAGCTGTACTCATACGGATTTGAGGAGGGAAGCAATAAATGTTTGTGTTGTTTCAGTTAAGAACTTTCATATTCCTAATTTCATCCGTGCTACATTAGTTGTGAGTTTTCCAATGGATCTCAAACATTAAATATGTCTTTAATCATGTTGCCTTCTTCTTAATTCCCGTGAAAAAATAAGTAAGCAATACATTATGGGACAGAGGGAGTATAATACTAAGTATCCTCTTGGTTGATGGAAAACATTTTCCACGGAAAATGGTTTTCCATGAAAAGTACTTTCCGGCGAAAAATGCATATGAATATTAGTTTTCCTTTGTTTGGTTCGATGGAAAATTATTAAATTAAGAAGGCAAAAAGAGAGATGTTGGAAATGAGAGAGTGGAGGAAAATGGTTTTCCTTATGGAGGAAAATATTTACAACGGGATGGATAACTCTTTTCCACCTTAGTTTCCTAAATCTCTTGTCCAACTAAATAACAAAATATGAAGAAAATCGTTTTCCTGGAATACTTTTTCCTCCAAAATAAACGGAGCCCTTAAGTAAAAATTCAAAGGTCATTCGGAGAATATGCACTACTAAATAATTAATCATTATCTTCTCTAAAAGAGTTCTTAGTTTCTCATTATATAGGTATTAATTACGAGGTCGTCTTGATAATGTGGGTTATAATGGACAACCTCTGCCTGTCGGGCTAGATAGCCATACAACGATAGCAACCACCACCATGCAATGGTGTTGATAAATAGTTGTGGTTAGCAAGGAAATGAATTTGTTGCTTACATAGAACGTTGTTTTTTATATTATATAGAGATGAAAAGATAAAAGTTGTGGCGTTTCGAAAGAGGGTCTAGGATTCGATTTAGCATATTTAACAATATTTCATATTCTTAAGTATATATTTCTAGAAAATTAATAACATCAAATTAAGCATCATATACATATATGACATGGTGGTTAAAGTAAGTGTAAGAAGTATAAGGAAAATTATTCTCTTTTCTCTATTCTCTCTTTCAAAACCCTAGTCACCATATATTAACATAGGCATTTCCATCGATAAATTTGTTGACGGTAAGCCCTGATTTGATCTTTTTCTTATTCATTTTGTTAATATAGGGATTTCCATTGATATATTAACATAGTATGGTGATCAAACATCCCTTCATACGGGGATTAGTTGGTTCCCTTACATACAAGTTAGTCATGGTGGAATTTTTATAGTTTTCTTTTTTTGGTTTTTTTTTGGGTATGTGCAAGGATACAAATTTGAAAGCTTTGTTTTGTAGATTAATAGAGCTGGATATTTATGGGGTTAGGATTGCAAATTTAAAAGATCTGCCTTCCAAATTTGTTGATGTGGAGGAGCGGTCAAGTCTTATGACCTCAACTACTTACACATCAATGAAGCTAGTTTAGAACGATAGAAGACATCTAAAATTATGCAGGAGCAGATCGAAAGCAGTGTTGTTAGTACGCGGGTGTTTGATACTTGTATTGAGATTTTAGATCTTTTAGGGGATGATTGTAATTGGCGAATGACTTCTATGAAGGAATATGTACTTAATATAAATAGGAATAAATTATAGAGAAAATTAATTATGTTATTTTAGTAAATCCCTTTTACTTAATAGAGAATAAAAATGATTAATAGAACAAGTCGATTGGGCCTACAACTAAAATAATCTAATTCCTAAAAGGACACACATAGTATCAACAAACTAGAGTCGAAACATGAGGCTTATTTACCTTGTGTTGGCGGGCCATATAGAGGGGTTAAAGGAGGTTTATGTTCTCTCATTAAACCTAATCTTTCATATTGTAACAAGGTTATAATATTAGGGTTTAGGGGATTAAGCAACTTATTGTTGTGTGTGAGTTGTGACACAATATGGGCTGATTAGAGGAGCAACATGTGGGGTTTAAAACTTGTGGAATTCACGCTACAAATGTTGGAATTTCAAAATAATATATGATTCATATTAGTATTACGCATGCGATTCTTTGATAAATGTTAGGAAATTGTTTCCTAATGCTATTTGCATCTATGAGTTTCTACAATAGTATCAGTTTTAGCTTCTTGAGGGAGGGATTTATTTTATGGTATTAATTTGCTTAATTAATATGGTGATATTAATTGATTGAAAATGGTTTTAAAAATAATTATGCTCAATTTTATTAATTAATATATCTAAATTTTTTTTTTTTTGGAAGTAATTAATTATTATTTGGTTCATGTACTTTTCGACTATTGGTTTTATATTTAATAATGATTATCCATAAAATTGAAATGAACAAAATTTAAAATATAATTTTTTTTTGTTGAACAAATTAAATGTTATAAGTCCCTAATATTTCAAATTCTTCAAGAAAAATATAAAGCATACTTTGAAAGTTATCTTATAATTTAATAAGTTTGAGTTGTAGTACAATAGCTTTAAAAAGATGGGTTAGAGGAGTCCAAACACACTTCCCTAAGCCCACAAAGGTTAGTTTTACAAACCTATATAAATCCCATGAGCGACCAAAAATCCCCACACAAAAATTACACCCTAATTTTCTATTCTCCCTCTCCCCTACTCGGTTCTCTCTTTCTTCCTCTTCCTCCACTCGTCTTGTTCCTCTCTCGGTTTTCGGCCAGCACCACTGGCTAGTCACCGCCGCCAGCACCGCCGACCAGCAGTAGCCTGTCGGCGTCCCCCTTCTCTCCCTTGCTGAGTGTTTCTTCCTCTTTATTTTCCTCTTGGTTTTTCTCTTCATCCTCTATATTATTGTAATGAGTATTTTAATGTTTTAAGTAATGTTTTGATGATTTAGTAATTAAAGTTTGTATCTTTGACTATTTTAAATATTAATTTCAGATTATAGAATTAGTTTAGTGAAGGAATTAAATTTCAGATTTAATATATATGTTTAAATTAGGTTTTTGAGCATGGAAGCATGGATTTTTAATGTTTTTAAGAGTTAGAACTATAGTACTATGTTATTGGTTATAAAAATTGAATACTTTAATCTTTATAACTATGTTAAAGTAAGTTTAAAGGAGTTTTAAAGATATTATAGGTTGCTGGAATTTTGTTGGATTTTCAAATATCGAAGTATTGATTTTTAAGGGTTTTAATAACTAGTATGATAATACTATACTAAGGGGCACTAAAGGTTGAAGTTTTAATGTTTAGGAGGGTTTTAAAACACTTTATAAGAGGGTTTAAAGTATTTTAAAGTTGCTGTAATTTTATTAGAGTATTAATACTTGGATGTTTTGGTATTTGGTAGGCGGAGAATATACTTTGAGTGATTTCTAAGGTTGAGAAAGTGGCCTCTCATATTGTCTACACAAGGTACGTACATACATATATGTTACTAGACTAGCATCATGTCCTAAGGATAGGATTGTTGTAGTATCATGTATAGGGAACTTTTTATAGTACATATGTGGGTTATATTCAAGTGAATTTGCATGTTTTATGCCGTTGTGTGAAGCATGTTGCCTATGATGAATATTATATGTTTGTAAGGATGATTGATGCAAGCATATGGGTTGGGAACATTATTTTATTAATTCACTAAGGGATTAATAAATATGTTATTTTATTGGATGATGAATTGTATCATGTTGTTCTCTTGGATTATTATTAAATTATTTACTTTATAAGGACCATGGACCTTGTTTAGTAAAGTTGGATATTCACCTATTGACAGGTTGGTTGATTGTTGATTTAAGTCAACCAATAAAGGTTGGATGGTTATTAATTAAATAATGGGATTATTTTGGATTAATTGAGTTGTTTGATCACAATATTTAATCCTAAGATAAAAATGAGAATTTTGTGTATCCATGATATTTGTGTTGGTTGTCTTACTTTGTGAGTCTCAACATCTAATAATTTATTATTACTTAAAGTGGAAAGTAAATAACAATAAGCTTTTGACTTGTGCACGTCTGAATTGTTGGACTAGTATGAGTTGGAGTACATGGTGGTAGCCCATGTCTTTTCTTGGGACAGGATTGATCAACTTGTCCTATTTTATTTAATTAGTCCCTCGATATCGTTGGTTGCGGGCTTACGGAGTCGCGCCCGTACTTCGTCTTCTAAATTGAAGACATGGTTTGGTTTGGACAACTCAATCCATTGACTATTCTATTTAATTATAATTAATCTATTGATTGTGAGTCACGTGAGTTTGTTATTTCGTTATATTATTATTATTATTATCTCTGATTTAATGTGTATTAGTATCATGCTAGGTTTTATGTTTTATTTACTATGTATTACTCAGCTTTGCTGATTACGTGCTTTTCTGTGTGTCGATCATGGCTGTGCCTTATTGATCCTGTGATGACCCATTTGGCAAGCAGTCTTTCAGGATCAATAAAGTATCGACCATTTTAGGTCTGAAGATGATGCATCATTGGGTTCGGGAATTCGTTTGGAGAGATTGTGATTTAGTTCTTCAATACTTTCATAATTTTGGTTTAGTTATGGTTTCAAATAGTTTGACTTTTAAGTTGGTTTGACTATGGTTTGGTTTTGGAGTTGACTTTGTGGTTGACTAAGTTTACTCATGTTTTCAAAGTTATTTATTTATTTCCGCTGTAAAATTCTGAATAAGCCGATACGTTATCACACGGGGCAATCAATTTTTTTAGGCACCTTGTTATTTGAAAAGAAATTCAAAATAAAACAAGTTATTACTTATTCGTTGTGCTTAAATCACTTTAGATAAATTCAAAACATATTTCAAAAGGGTTCGAAATTTTGTTAAAGTTCGAAAATTATTTTTTTCTTTTAGCCGAATTTTTTTTCATTTCTCAGTTTTCCTACTTTTCGTAAATTGTTAATCTAATTTTAGTTGTTTATTTTTTGTACTATTAGTTTTATTTTATTTACTTTATTAATTTTGTGAGAGATGGGTAGAATAGGAAGGGCATATAGGATACAAATATTATATGTCTGCATTTTAATGTTTTGTTCAGCATGTTCAGTGTTTTCTTCCATGCTTAAATGTATGATGTTATTCCTGGCTTTAAATTTTTTCTTTATTTGTTGTTATTTATTGTTGGGAATACACGTCAAGTGAGAGTATTATTCTTTATAGATGTCGTGTTCAACTGTATACGGACCTTTAGGCATGAGTGATAGTGAAGTTGCCCGAGTAGGAAGCTACTCCAACCCTATTGTGCTTAGTGATGATGAGTATGTTGTGGAGTCAGATATTGAGAGCTACACCAGTCTAGACCTTGTTTTGCGTCGTGTCATGAAAGTAGGCAATCCCTAATAGCGATGATGAGGTAATTCAAGGGTTTGACCGTGCTAGGGAGCAAACTAGAAAGGACATTTACAGTGCTACTTGGAGATCTTACTTGCACGGTGATAGTGATTCGTAGTTGGAAGAGGATGGGCCCGAACCCAAAAGGATTTGAAGATCTGTTAGAGCTAAAAACCAAGGTTATTATTATTATTATGATAGTGAAGACACTGAAGACTTTGAAGATGAAATGTTTACTCCAGAGAAATAAAAGGAAAATAAGGATAGAAAGGATGATATCACTCCATAGAATATGTATTCATGTTCTAAGATTAATTAGTTGAATAAGTAGCTAAGCTACAATGATTTAAATTTCTTTCTTTAGCATCTTTATATTGTAGAGGAATAAGTTTGGTTATTTTGGATTGGAAAAATATTCTTAATATCGTTTTGAGGAATAAAATAATTATTTAGTTATTCGAGTTGAGTAAGAATTTATTTTAGTACGCGAAAGGGGATATGTTTAATTTAATTTTTGTGATTGGTTTCATTTGATCCTTATGTGATTATCAATGTGAATAATTATTCATGCGTGAATATATGATTTTTATGGTTTATAGTGATTGAACTTAGTGCTATTATAATTCCATAGAATTTTATTTTAATGCGATCTTGTATGATCAAATCGATTGATGCCTTCATAGAGAATGACAAGTAGTTGTGAATCGAAACCTAAATTAGACCTACGTTAAATTTCAGGTCGCAAAGTAGAATGGCAAACAACGATGCAGCCCTAGCCTCTACTATTCGCCTTTTGGCTGAGAAACTGACTCAATAAAGGACTGAGCGTCTTGGTCCTGCCGGGGATATGTTTGAGAGATTAGCTAAGATTAAGCCGATGTTCTTTAAGGAGCAGGCTGACCCTACGTTCTTAGAGAGCTGGATTAGGGAGTTCGATAAGATTTTTGGGGCTGTGAATTGTCCTGAGGCAATGAAAGTGGGTCAGGCTGCGTTGTATTTGAAGGATGAGGCTGATTTATGGTGGAAGGAAAATGGAGATAGGAGTAGTGATGTGGAAGGGTTGAATTGGGATTCCTTTATTTCTGCTTTAAGAGGAAAATTTTACCCTGCATTTATGAGGAATCAAAAGGCTCAGGAGTTCATATACCTTAGGATAAGGAGTATGACCATTTATGAGTATTGTAGCAAGTTCATAACATTGTATAGATTTGCACTTGAGGTTGTAGCGACCGAAGAGCTGAAAGCTCGAAGGTTTGAGCAAGGGTTGAATAAAGAGATTCAATTGGGATTAGGTGGTGAGACCTTTGCATCCGTATATATTGTTTAAGGGAGAGCTGCCCATATTTATGGACTTCAATCAAGGCGTGATAAGAAGAATGTTGTGGTAGGTGAGAAAAGGAAAGATTTCAATACTGGTGGAGATTAGGGAAATTTTAAGAAGAATAGGAATGGGAATTTCCAAGGAAGGAATGGCTAAGATTTTAATGGTAAAGGCCATTCTGAGAAATGTTACAACTGTAAAAGGTGTAACAAGAACCATCCTGGTAGAGACTGTAAAGGGGAACTAGTAACCTGTCGTTACTGCCAGAAAAGTGGGCACAGAGAATTTGAGTGCTTCACCAAGCAGAAGAAAGAACATAATGGCAATGGGAATGGTAGTCAAGGAAGGTCTGGGTACAACCAAGCGAACAACTAAGGGCCGAAGCCTACGGGATCGCAGAATGGTCAAGGAAGCTACGGAAAGCCTGCTAATGAGAACAACAACAACAACAACAACAACAACAACAACAACCAGAGCAAAGCTCCCGCGAAGCTGTTCGTGATGAGTCACAATGAAGCTGTAAAGTCTGCCGACGTAGTTTCTGGTACTTTTTCTATTAATCCTGTTCTACTTAAAGCGTTATTTGATTCTGAAGCGACATATTCATTTATTTCATCATCCATTATAAAGAGTTTAGGGTTAGTAGACTTTAAAGTAATTGACTTGCCTATAAGTATACCTACTAGAGAAGTTAAAAGGTGTACTCAGATGTATATAGACTTACCTTTGAAGATAATGGGATGTGTTCTTCCTTTAATCTGATAAAGTTCAATCTGGGAGGCCTAGACGTTATTTTGGGGATGAACTGGTTAGGTTTCTTTAAGGCCAAGATAGTTTGTGAAGCTCAAAAGGTAGTACTGAAAGCCCTTTAGGGAAGTTAACTTCATACCGACGATTTGGAAAGCCTAAGAGTTTTGGGACCATTTCCGCAATGCAAGTGAATAAGTTGGTAAAGAAGGGGTGTGAGTTGTTCTTCTATAGTGTGCGAGATGTGAGCACAGAGATCGAGCTAAGAATTGAGGATATACCGATCGTGAATGAGTGTATGGATGTGTTGCCAAGCGATATTTCTGGTATGCCGCGTAAGAGAGCCATTGAGTTCACCATAGACTTAGGTCCTGGTACTGCACCTATTTCTAAGGCACCGTATAGAATGGCACCTCCTGAGATGAGCCAGTTCAAGACGCAATTGCAAGAATTGTTGGAGAAGGGTTATATTAGGCCTAGTGCGTCACCTTAGGGAGCTCCTGTGCTGTTTGTGAAGATGATAGATGGAAATATGAGCTTGTGTATTGATTATAGGGAGTTGAACAATGTGACCATTAAGAACAAGTATCCTTTGCCTAGGATAGATGACCTGTTCGATCAGTTGAATGGATTGACCAATGCTCCGACTATTCATGGACTTGATGAATAGGATATTCCATGAGTTTTTGGATAAGTTCATCGTAGTGTTCATTGATGATATTTTGATCTATTCAAAGAGCAAAGAAGAGCATGATGAACATTTGAGGATAGTTTTAGAGACGCTTAGAAAGAACTAGTTGTATGCAAAGTTCTCTAAGTGTGAGTTCCGAATGAAGAAAGTAGCATTTTTGGGACATTATGTATCTAAGGAAGGAGTTTATGTGGATCATGCGAAGATTCAAGCTGTGAGTGGCCTAAATCGAAAAATGTGTCAGATAATAGGAGTTTTCTAGGATTAGCTAGCTATTATAGGAGATTTGTGAGAGATTTCTCGAAGATAGCAAGGCCAATGGCCAATCTGATGAAGAAAAAGTCAAAATTTGAGTGGATTGAGATGTGTGAGGAAGCCTTTCAGACTTTGAAGGAGCGTCTGACCTCTGCACTTGTTTTAACCCTGCCTGACGAAAATGAAGGATTCAAGGTGTATAGTGATGCTTCGAATAATGGATTGGGGTGTGTTCTGTAGTTGAATGGGAAGGTGATCGCGTTTGCCTCGCGTCAGTTGAAGCTGTTTGAGTCAAGTTATCCTACCCATGACCTAGAGCTCACTACTATTGTGTTTAAATTGAAAATTTAGAGACATTATCTATATGGAGCGACTTGCAAGTTCTTTTCTGATCATAAGAGTCTGAAGTATAATTTTAACCAGAAGGATCTCAATATGAGGCAGAGAAGATGGTTGGAATTGATTAAGGACTATGACCTAGATATTCAGTACCATAAGGGGAAGGCAAATGTAGTCGCCGATGCTTTGAGTAGAAAGTCGAGTCATGGCGTGAATGCGTTGGTAGTTCTTGAGGAATTGTACCGAGATATGCAAAGGCTTAGCCTAGAAATTTTGAGTTCTGGGAGATTCAAGCAAGATTGAGTGCTTTGTCGTTGGGATCATTGATTTTCGATTAGATCAAAGAGAGTCAAGTTGGAGACGAGCACCTACATAAGATTAAGGAGAAGATGAAGCAAGGCAAGGAAGATGACTTTAAGGTTCATGATGATGGAAGCTTGAGGTTCAAAGGAAGGTGTTATATACCACAGAAGTGTGAAGACATTAAGAGGAAACTTATGGAAGAAAGGCACAATACTCCATATTATGTGCACCCTGGTGGCGATAAGTTGTAGAAGGACCTTAAGGAGATTTATTATTGGTGGCCGAATATGAAGTGTGAAGTCGCCGAGTTCGTGTCAAAGTGTCTGACATGTCAGAAAGTAAAGATCGACCAAAAGAGACCAATGGGGAAGGTCCAATCATTAGAAATCCATGGATGGAAGTGTGACTGCTTTGCCAAAGTCGAGAAATGACAGTGATACTATTTGGGTTATCGTGGACCGTCTAACGAAGTCTGCTGTGTTCGTTCCGATCAAAGAAACATGGAAGAAGAAGCAACTTGCCAAGACGTATATCAAGCACGTGGTGAGGCTGCATGGAGCCTTGAAGGACATCATTTTAGATCGTGATTCGAGATTCCTCTCGAAATTTTGGCAAAAAGTCCAGTTGAATCTTGGAACAACGTTGAAGACGAGTACTGCCTTTCATCCTGCTACCGATGGTCAGACTGAAAGGACCAATCAGATTATGAAAGACATGTTGAGAGAGTGCGCGATTAATTTCCATGGAAGTTGGGAAGATCACTTGGACTTGATCGAATTCTCATATAATAATAGTTACCTTACAAGTATCAAGATGGCTCCATTTGAGGCGTTGTATGGAAGGAAGTGTAGAAGCCCCATTTGCTGGAATGATTTTAGTGAAAATGTATTTTGGGGACAGAATTTATTGAGGAGACTATTAAGAATGTGAAGTTGATTCAAGCTAGAATTCAAGCTGCTCAAGATAGGCAGAAAAGTTATGCTGATTTGAAACGAAGGGAAGATGAATTTGTTGGTGATAAGGTGTTTTTGAAGTTGTCACCGACAAAAGGTGTGACGAGATTTGGTAAGAAGGGAAAATTAAGTGCTAAGTATGTTGGCCCATATGAGATTTTGCAAAGAGTTGGGAAGATAGCCTATAAGTTGGCTTTACCAATGGAATTTGAGAAGATGCAAGATGTATTTCACATTTCTCAGCTTAAGAGATATATTCCTGATGCGAATCATGTTCTGGAACCTGAAAGAATCTAGATAGATAGTAGCCTCACGTATGAGGAAAGACCTGTGAAAATCTTGAATAGAAAGGTGCGTAGTACACGCAATAAGGATGTGAGTATTATGAAAGTACTTTGGTCTAACCATGAGTCCGAAGAGGCAACGTGGGAAGCCGAAGATGAAATGAAGAAGAAGTATCCTAATTTGTTCATTAAGGTGAGTTACGAGGGCGTAATTCATTTTCTATAAGAGGGGTAGAATGCGATAGAATTTCGCGTTTTTTGCCTTATTTGATGGTATTTTGATGCATTTTTATGCTTATTTTGGCGATTTGCACATGTTGGTGCAAAATAAATTGGTTCTCCGCATCGAAAAATGTGTTCATGAGTAACACAAGTGGTTTTTAAAATTGGTAAAGTATGCACACGTTGTGACACAAGTATTTCCAAATGGAAGATTTGAGTAGAAATTTAAACTATGAGGGTTTTTGTGTCAAGTTTCTGGACTAAACTTCTTTTAAGAGGAGTAGACTGTAATCCCCCACAATTTATGAATTTTATAAATATATTTAAAGTATATTTATATATGTTTTAGTATTTAAATAATTAATTTCTTAAAGTGTTGACTATTTTGAAAGTCAAAGGATTATTTAATGTTTTTAAATAATCAAATATTTTATCGAGTCACACTTTACAAGGTATTTTATAATTTAATTAGTTTGAGTTGTAGTATAAAAGATTTTAAAATATGGGTTAGAGGAGCCCAATGCAACTCAATCACCCAATCAAGTAAATTTAATTTAGAAGTCCAGACACAGTTCCCTAAGCCCACAAGGGTTAGTTTTGCAAACCTATATAAACCCCATGAGAGCCCAAAAATCCCGACACAAAAATTACACACTAATTTTCTATTATCTCTCTCCCCCACTCGGTTCTCTCTTTCTTCCTCTCCCTCCACCCGTCTTCTTCCTCTCTCAGTTTTCTGCCAGCACCACTGGCCAGCCACCGTAGGCCAATCACCGCCGCCTGGCACTAGCCAGCCAGCATCCTCCTTCTTTCCCTTGCCGCGTGTTTCTTTCTCCTTTTCCTCTTGGTTTTTCTCTTCCTCCTCTATATTATTTTTATGAGTAGTTTAATGTTTTAAATATTATTTTGATGATTTAATAATTAAAGTTTGTATTTTTGACTATTTTAAATATTAATTTCAGATTATATAATTAGTTTAGTGAAGGAATTAAATTTCAGATTTAATATATATATTTAAATTAGGTTTTTGAGCATGGAAGAATGGATTTTTAATGTTTTTAAGAGTTAGAACTATAGTACTATGTTATACTTTATAAAAATTGAATATTTTAATCTTTATAACTATGTTAAAGTAAGTTTAAAGGAGTTTTAATGATATTATAGCTTGCTGGAATTTTTATTAGCACACTTATGTTGGATTTTCAAATATCAAAGTATTGATTTTTAAGGTTTTAATGAGCAGTATGGTAGTACTATACCAAAGGCCACTAAAGGTTGAAGTTTTATGTTTAATAGGGTTTTAAAACACTTTATAAGAGGGTTTAAAGTATTTTAAAGTTGCTTTAATTTTAATAGAGTATTAATACTTGAATGTTTCGGTATTTGGTAGGTGGAGAATATACATTGAGTGATTTGTAAGGTTGAGAAAATGGCCTCTCATATTGTCTACACAAGGTACTTACATACCTATGTGTTACTAGACTAGCATCATGTCCTAATTAAGGATAATTTTGTTGTAGTATCATGTATAGGGAACTTTTTATAGTTCTTACGTGGCTTATATTCAAGTGAATTATCATGATTTATGCCGTTGCGTGAAGCATGTTGCCTATGATGAATATTATATGTTTGTATGGATGATTCATGCAAGCATATGGGTTGGGAACATTTATTTTATTAATTCACATGAGGGATTAATAAACATGTTAATTTATTGGATCATGAATTGTATCATGTTGTTCCCTTGGATTATTATTAAATTATTTACTTTATAAGGACCGTGGGCTTTGTTTAGTAAAGTTGGATATTCACCTATTGACATGTTGGTTGATTGTTGATTTAAGTCAACAAATAAAGGTTGGATGGTTATTAATTAAAGAATGTGATTATTTTGGATTAATTGAGTTGTTTGATCACAATATTTAATCCTAAGATAAAAATGGGAATTTTGTGTATCCATGATATTTATTTTGGTTGTCTTACTTTGTGAGTCTCAACATCAAATAATTTATTAATACTTAAAGTGGAAAGTGAATAGCAATAAGCTTTAGACTTGTGCACGTCTGAAGTGTTGGACTAGTATGAGTTGGAGTACATGGTGGTAGCCCATGGCTTTTCTTGGGACTGGATTGATCACCGTGTCCTATTTTATTTAATTAGTACCTCGATATCGTTGGTCGCGGGAGTACGGAGTCGCGCCCGTACCTCGTCTTCTAAATTGAAGACATGGTTTGGTTTGGACAACTCTATCCATTGACTATTCAATTTAATTATAATCAATATATTGATTGTGAGTCAAGTGAGTCTCTGTTATTTCGTTATATTATTATTATTATCTCTGATTTAATGTTTATTAGTATCATGCTAGGTTTTATGCTTTATTTACTATGTAGTACTCAGCTTTGCGATTACATGCTTTTCTGTGTGTCGATCAGGGTTGTGCTTTATTGATCCTGTGATGACCCATTTGGTGAGCAGTCTTTTAGGTTCAATAAAGCATTGACCATTTCAGATCTAAAGATGATGCATCATTGGGTTCGGAAATTTGTTTGGAGAGATTGTGTTATAGTTCTTTAATACTTTTCATAATTTTGGTTTAGTTATGGTTTTAAATAGTTTGACTTTTAAGCTGGTTTGACTATGGTTTGGTTTTGGAGTTGACTTTGTGCTTGACTAAGTTTATTAATGTTTTCAAAAATATTTATTTATTTCCGCTGCAAAATTCTGAATAAGTCGATACATTATCACACGGGAGATAATACTTTGGTAATTCTCTATGTTTTGTGGCAAAAAGGTATTTTATAAAATAGAGAATTGTCGGGGTGTTACAGATTGTCATTGACAAGTCCCTCGGTCGGACACTAAGGGTAGGGAAGAACATCGATCAACAAGCGAGAGAAGAAATTATCCAAGTACTAATGGAGTAAAAAGGATGTGTTCGCTTATGAAGCAGCGGAGATGCCAGGAATCTGCCTCAAGGTCATGTGCCACAAATTTAATATCAAAGATAGACACCGACCTGTCAAACAAAAGCTAAGGCACCAGGACCCCAAACAAAACGCAGCCGCAACAGCTAAAATCATGAAGCTACTCGAGGCAGGATGCATAGAGATATGCCAATACTCTGAATAGTTGGCGATTGTGGTCCTGGTCAAGAAATCCGGCGGGGCTTAGAGAATCTGCGTGGATTTCAAAGACCTAAATAAGGCCTGCCCGAAAGACAACAATCCTCTACCAAAATTGACAAGCTGGTCGATTCAACAGCAGGGCATGACCTTCTCAGCTTCCTGGATGCAAATGTCGGGTACCATAATTCCAATGGCAGAAAAAGACAGGTCCACACCGCATTTGTCACTAATTCGGGGGTTTATCTTGTTACAAAATGATGCCATTCAGACTGAAAAATGTGGGAGCTACTTATCAACGAACAGTAAACAAGATCTTCAGTGAGCAACTTGGGCAAAACATCGAAGAGTATGTCGACGATATGATCGTCAAAAGCAAAGTTCAAACTGATCATCCCTCAGACCTAAGGGAGACTCTCGGGACTCTCAGACACTACAACATGATGTTGAATCCCAAGAATTGCGTCTTTGGGGTGAAATGGGGAAAGTGCCTCGGTTTTCTGGTGGATGAGAGAGTAATCGACGTCAATCTCGATAAAATCAAAGCAGTTATTGAAATGAAGTCTCCCCGGAACGTGTATGAGATACAACGCTTAACCGGCCGTTTGGCACCCTTCGGCCGTTTCTCTCTCAGGTCGGCAGACGAAAGCCTCTATTTATTGAAAGCTCTGGAACGAAAGGAATTTACTAGGGAAGAAGAAGCTGAATAAGCGTTCCCCTCACTCAAAACGCACCTATCAACTCTCCCCAAACTAATCTCCCCCTTGCCGGGGGAAACTTTGCTCGTATATCTGGCACTATCGGATTATGCACTCAGCTCTCTGTGTTAATGGCGGAGCGGCACGACAAGCAACATCCAGTCTACTTCATCAGCCAAGCCTTTCGAGGGCGAAGCGGGAATATAACGAAGTTGAAAAAATGGTCTTCGCCCTTGTTATGGCAAGTCGGAAGCGAAACGCTACTTCAACTTAAAGCCCATCAAATCAAGGTCCTCACTTGGGAAAACCACTCGGGAAGGCGATAGAAAGTAGGAATCACTCTAGTTGGCTGACTGATTGGGCAGATCAACTAGTTAACTTTGGGCTAGAGTATGAACCTAGGAGGGAAATGAAAGCCTAGGCCTTGGCCGACTTCATCACTGAATGCCCATAGGAGATGAAGAAAGATGGGAGTTGCAAGTAGATGGTTCGTCCACCAAAACTAGGTGTGGAGCAGGTCTAGTCATCAAACCTCCTGTCGGCCAAAAGATGAAATACGCCGTCAAGTTTGATTTTTTGGGATCCAACAATGAGACCGAATACGAAGCCCTAATCATTTGACTCCAACTCTGCATCTTAGCTGGGGCTACATCTGTAAAGGCCATGTCCAACTCACATCTCATTGTGGGGCAGGTGTTGGGCAAGTACGAGGCAAAGGAAGACAATATACAGATGTATTTGGCCAAACCTAGGAGTTCATTAAGCAACTGTCCCAATTCAGCATCTATCACATTCCTAGGTCGTAAAATCAACAAGCGATGCACTCGCCCGGATGGCAAGCTTAGTTGAAGGGTTGGCCCCTCGGACTATCATGTAGGAGGTCCTGCATCAACCAAGTATCAATGCTAAGGAACAAATGGTGTTAGGTCGGTCATCTACCTGGATGGACGACGTGATCCATTACCTAAGGAATGGTAATTTGCCCGAAGAAGATAAAGATGCTGATCGGATTAAACAGAAGTTCGGGTGGTTTTTATGGCATGACAATCAGCTCTATAAGAAGTCCTGCACTCACCCACTGCTCAAGTGCGTGAAGCCCGAAGAAGGGGACTACATTATGAGGGAGATACACCCGGATGCCTGCGGCAACCATCAAGGAAGAAGAACTATAGCTGGAAAGGCTCTCAGCGCCGGATATTATTGGCATTCCCTCAGAGATGACGCCCACAACCTGGTCTAAAAATGACCCTCGTGCCAGCTCCACTCGGACATTCCTAGAGCACCCTCAAATCCACCTGCTCGGCCCCTTCCCTCCAGCCTCCGGACAAAGGAAGTTCCTGATCGTACCCATCGACTATTTCACTAAGTGGACAGAAGCCGAACCGCTTGCCTCCATTACTAACAAGCAAGTCCAGACATTCATATGGAGGAACATCATCAACCGCTTTGGGGTTCCGAGGGTATTAGTATCCGATAATGGGAGCCAGTTCAACAGCGGGCCAACCCGAGAACCTGGGCTAGATTCGGGATTCAAACATAGTTCTCGGTAATGTCGAGACCATAGACCAACAAACATGCCGAATCGACCAACAATATCATCCTTAAGGGTATCAAGAAGTCGTCAGAGGGAGCCAAGGGGGCATGGGTCAACGACCTACCTGGCGTCTTATGGTCCTCTCAGACCGCTGTTAAAGAAGCAACAAGTCCCTCTCCCTTCTGCCTGGTATATGAGAGTGAGGCGGTCCTCCCTTGGAGGTCGGCATCCCCTCGCCCTGAGTGACATTCCATGAATTTGATCAGAACGAGGAAGAGAAACCCGTTAACTTATTGGACCTGCTTCCAGAAACCTGCGAGTCAAATTCAGGCCCATAGGGCTCAAAGATTGGGTGGTTCGAAAAGTTGAAGCCAAGCAACTCACACCTCAAAGGGAAACTAGGGCCAAACTGGGATGGTCCATACAAAGTAACGGACGTCATCAAGCCTGGGACGTTTCGATTAGAATCCCCCTCGCCCGCATTTGGAATGCCGACAACTTGAAGAAATTTTATGTATGATGCTTGTTAGTTGCAATAGGGGAATAACATGTAGTAGCTGAGGGACTTCCAACAGCCTGGCTCATTTTTGTATACAAGTCGGATGAATGAAAGGTAACATTTACCGGCAACTAACCAGATCAAAAGCTTAGCAACTTAACCATTTCAAACGCAAAGAAACTTAACCAGTTGTCTAACCAATCAGCTAAAATTGCGTTGTACTAAGTTAACTAGTTAACTAAGACAAAACATTACGATCAATCGGATCAATACGTAAAGCAGTTCGAACAATATTGCAACAACCAAACATGGAAGAACATAAGAATAACACGAAGTAAAATGGGAATGATAATATTCATTACTTGGGCATTTTCATTACAAAATACGCTCATTACAGCTAAAATCATTACCAAAAAATTCAGCAGATTAGGAAAAACAAATAGAAAATTCAGACTGAGCCCTAGGCGGTCGGATGAGGAGGGTTGTCCGAAGAACTCTCGGCATTGGCCCCACCTCATTATCATCTTCATCTTCATCTTCGTCATCATCATCATCGTCTCGCTCATCATCGTGCTTGCCCTGCTCGCCCTCGTACGGTTCGCCATCATTCATGAGCATAGACTCGATGCGTACAGTTTGCTCCAACGTCGCACAAAGCTCGGCGAGACCTCAACAACATAAGTCGATCGACATTTGGCCGAGAGGTTATCCTAGTCGAGGTTTGGATGCTCTTCAGCAAACACCTCCCTTATACGGTCCAAGGCCTCATCCTCCCCCATCTTATGAGCGTGGTAGCCGACCTCATTATTGTAGTCAATGCAAGCCTCGGACGGCTGCCACTTAGCAAACCAGTCTGCCTGACCCTTCTCAAGCCTCTCCTTAGCTTCCTTCAGTAAGGCCTTGGCCTTTTGCAGCTTAGTGTCCAGTTTAGATTTCTCCCTCAAACTAGTGTCCCGAGTAGCAGTGAGAAGGGCCTTTCCCTTCTCGAACCCTTATGGCTCGTGGGCGATGTCATCTTGATCCTTCTTAATAGCCGTCACAGCATCGGCCCGCTTGCGCTCGGCAATCCGCTTCCCTTCATTAGCTGCTCGGACCTCATCAAATTTTTTCTTTGCCTTGGCCCTCAGCTCAGCGACTTCTTCTTCGAGGCTCAATCGGTTCCGAGCGACGTTGGTCATTCGGATGGAAAACTAATCCTTAACGGAGTTCGTCAAATTTGTAATCAAGTCTTAAAAAGGAAATAGAAGAGTAGAAACAACTTACGTCAAGCCATAAGCGGCAAAGCTCATTTGTTTCGATGCGCCACATCACATTCAACGTCTTTTGGTCGCCTTGTGTACATTTGCTCGAAGGCCGCTTTCCACCTTTTGTTCTTGTCCGAGCGTCGGAGCTCGGTGAAGGGGATATTGGCTCCGTCCACGCCAGAAGGCTCTCCTCTCGCCCTTTGTGGGACAGAGAGTGGGGGGGTGTACCTAGGGCTTCCAAGGACATTCAAGTCCCCCTTGGTAAAAAGAGAAATACCCCTCTCGTCCACCTGTACGGGAGAATCGACAGGGTTTGCTGTACTAGCCACCTCGGCTGACTTTGAGGTAGCCTACTAAGAGGCCTTGGCCTCCTTAGCTTGTTCCTTCTCAGCCCTTGCCCTCGCCAAGGCCTTTTCTGTCTGAGCGACTAGGTCAGCCGACCATTCTTTCCTTTTCCTCTTCGCCTTGGCAGGGTCCTAGATATAAAAAAAAAAACCGATTCAGAATAAAGCAATAAAATTGTAGTATATGAAAAACGTTAAGCACATCGCACCTTTGGAGCTTAGAGCTTCCTAATAGTTTTCATAGGAATCTCCTCTTTGCGCCGAAGGGACATCATCACAACCTAATTCAGTCGGTTGGCCATTTCGGGATCCGATTCGGCCAAGTGCGCTCTGGATTACACTGCAAACCAAAAAGAAAACGAGTCAAGAGATCAAAAAAAAAAAAATGGACGACCCAAAGTTGAACCCCCTCGGAAAATTTGGGCTCAAGCCCAAGGCAGAAAGGAACTTCTCGTTCTTGAAAAGGTTGCAATCAGGCAGCCAGTTACCTGAAATGTAAACTTCATCCCCCTCGAAGATTTTGGAGAGAGTCTGCATGTAACACGCAGCCACGACCTCCTCATCATCTAATGCGGGAACTCGAACATTGAGTTCAAATGTAGGCTCAACTCCGGGACGAACCAAAGGGACCAACCAATCTCCTCCAAAATAAACGAAGGCAAACTCCCTTCGGAAGCCCTTGTGCGATAAAGGCAAGTTGGTGACCACCCGATATCCCTTTCGCACCTGAAAACTCCACCGACCCAGATCGTTGTCCTTAACAACCACTTTCACCAATCTGAACATTGTCCGCCATAGAGTGAGTGTAGGCTTCACCCCCAACATATTCACACAAAACTTAACAACCGAGTATACCATCCCAGGATTTTGGATATAGTTGACTCAGGGGTAGCTTGTACTCACGTAGGAGCATCTTGACCAAGGGGGTGAGGGGTAACCCGAGCCACATCTCCATGGCCTTATGATAAACGACTGTGCTTCCGGGGGGTGGAGTCAGCACCGTGCTTGAGGCCTCCGGTCGGACAAGGGAAAATGAGTCCATTATTACCAACTTGCCGTTGATGCCACATTGAAGGCGTGATTTTGTTTCGCCTACGCGGTGTGAGCGCGTATTTGACTACCACATTGTTAAGGTTTTATTAAAATACGTTTGGAAGTCGCCAACAAGTCTTTAAAGGAAGACTCATAAACCTAATTGGATGTTTGGGAAACCGTAGGGACAAATTAGGGACTTATCCAATGTAGATTTTCCCGTCTTGAGTCCATGGATGGTCAATGAACCAAAGATTGAGTTCGGGGGTGAGGGTACAAACACGGTCAGGAACCATGTCACCCTTTGCTGGCCTCTACTTAACACGATTCATAGCAAGTTTTATGCAGAAGAACAACCACATAATAATATTCATACACCCTAAAAAGATTAGTCTAGGTTGGTTCATGAAACACATAAAATACTACTTTTTTAATGATAAGTTATTAGCAATCCAAAATTACTGGGTTCCTAACAGGTTGTCCATATAATCTGATTATTGTTAGAACATTTATTTAGGTCTTGATTACCAATAATATACAAGATGATAAATATTGCAATAAGACATAAGCAATATTATTCATGACAAAGAAATAAAAATAAGAAAAGAAAATATCGCAGGGAGTTAGTATAATATACAATACTTACAGTCGTGGGAATAATATTAACAATCTACATCATGAATAGAGTGTTAGTAACTTCAAGAAAATAATAAAAAATAAATTAAGTAAAACAAAGAAAGTTTCTAAATTTAGTTGACCCTTAGAAATTATACCACCGTCTAAAGTTGTTGCTTTGTACGGATCTTGGATCGAAAGTTGAACAAGCCTAAAAAAGATTGTGCTGAACAAGTCTCGTGTTTTATTTGTGTAAAGTATTTGGTGTTCATAATATTGTAGAAGAAGGATTGAATCTAGAAAAACCTGTTGATGAACCTAGTGTTCATATGGAGGAAGGTAGTGCTGGGAATGTAGTTCAGATTACAATGGAGGATAAAAAACCCGAAGTTGATTACTGGCAGAGTGTTGTGGTATGTTATGTTTTAGGTGTTAAACCTGCTTACAGAATAGTTGATGGATTTATTAGGAGGATGTGGAGGAAATTTGGTGTTGAGAAAGTTGCCATGATGAAATCAGGGTTGTTTATGGTGCGTTTTCATTCTGTTGATAGTAAGAACTAGGCTATGGAAGGAGGGCCTATTCTCTATGATAGCAAACCAGTTATTGTCAAAGAATAGAATCCTAATATAGATATGACTGCTGGTGAAGTGAAGATTATACCTACCTGGGTTAAGCTTCCCAACTTGCCTTTGCAATATTGGGGTCAATCAGCCTTGAATAAGATTGTAGGGGTGATTGGAAAGCCTATCAAAACTGATAGAGCAACTACTCAGAAAGATATTTTGGAGTTTGCAAGGGTTTTAGTAGAGGTGTCTCTTGATCAAGAATTTCCAAATGAGATTGTCTTTTGCAATGAGAAGGGTAAAATGCAATCTTAGCAGGTTCTTTATGAATGCAAACTAGTGATGTGTAGTGATTGTGGAGGCATTGGACATAATATGGTTCAATGTAGACAGAAGAGATTTGAAGTAGCTAAATCTAAGATCAAGCCACATAAGTAGTGGGTGCCTAAGTCTAAAACTCAAGCTCAACTTGTTCAGCCTGTTGTTTAGCATGTTCAGATTAATGATCCTGGTCAGAAGGAAGATGTTGTTCCTGCTCAAGGATTGGCAACTATAGAAGAAGTTATTGAGGAGGCACTAGTGGAAAAAAACTTATATGTCACAACACAATATATCTGGTTTTGACAAAATCGGATCCGTAAATCGTCCATATTTTGGGAGGCAAAAGGCAACAAATTTACTGATCTGATTCCCTATAAAAAACTGATCCGGTTTTCTATTAACTGATCCGGATCACATAACCTGATCAGCAAATTTGCGTTTTCAACCCCAGCTCACCACATAAATACCTGGACCAACTCGCCAAAAGCGCTGGCCCAACGTCCCCCCAGAAGTGCTGGCCCAATAAAACTAAGCATAAGCGCCTCCCTCAACCTCACTTCCCTCTCTCACGGGCTATCTCTCCTCAGCTCCCTCTCAAATATCATATCTCCATCTCCTCTCTCCGCAGCTCCCTATCAAAAATCTCAATCTCAGTTGTTCTTACATACACTTTCCAATTTCCCCCCTAACTTTCTCACTCCTCCTTCAATTTTTTGCCATGGAAGATCGCTTCGAAGACGAGAAACTGACTTAATCTCTTTCACTCCCTCTTTACCTCGAACTCCCAAAATCTTCGGCAGATTCGACTCTTCTTCTTCCTCCAACGACGAATTATCACCTTCTTCTTCATCCTCCACTCACCAAAACCCTAATTCCATCTCCTCAATTTACAATTTCGTATAATTGCTTCATTTTTCCTCTTTTTTCTGGATGAATCATAACATGTGTTGTAATAGCTGGTGTAGAGTACTGTGTCATCGCTACTGATATACGAATGTCTACCGCCTATAACATTCTCACTCGCGATTACTCCAAGATTTGCAAGCTGTAATCCTCTCTCTCTTTTTCCACATCAATTTTTACCCTTTTTTCTACCTCGTATTTCCGTTGTTTACTGAATTATACTGATTTTTACTTCTTTGTATCTTATTGTTTCGAACTTTGATTTGTTTGATTGGAGAATTTGAATGCGTTTGATCTTGACATGTTTTTCCCTTTTCTGCAATGATGTAAAAGATTAGTTAGCGTTTTGATATTAGGGTTTTACATGGATGTCAATAATGCTCAGAAATTGGAGAAAGTTTTCTTTAGGATTAAAAAATGTTAAAGACATGTTCTTCTCTTTTCTCTATTTCCCCTATATATCGTTCTCGCCGGTCCACAAACTTTATTACGGTACATTTTCTCTCTCCTCTTGTTCTAGATTTGTTTTTCTACTTGCAAATTAGTATCATCAAAGTTTGATCTCATTACAATGAGAAAGATTTAGTTTACATAGTAATCTGATTGATGTTTTGAAGATTTTCATTACATTTCGTTTTTTGGTGAAATATTATCATAAAGAGTAATAAGAACACAATTTTGATTAATTTTCGTGGCACTTTTTTATTGCTGTTTTTCGTTATGTTCAGGTTTGTCAATCAAGTGTACTATGTAGTTATTTGAAGAGTATTGTTTTGTGATTGCAAGTATTTCAATCAAGTGTGATGTGTAGTATGTCAATCAAGTGTACTAATATTTCACTGATTACAGAGTATTGTTTTGTGAAGTATGCAATAATTGAGGAGGCTAACAGAGCGATAACAGCTTTGCACAACCAATTTACTTTTCCTGGAGTATGTCAATAGAAGTTTTTATTAGATTCTTTTCTTTGGCTTGCTGCATGAAACCTGGAGGAACCGCCTTTAAATTACTTCTTCTTTACAGGCTGTGCTTCCCATTACAATAAGATATGCTGATGCAGCCAAGCAGCGACGAGGTATTTCCTCAATCTGTATTATTTCTAGGTTTCTCTGATACTATATTCTATATTTACTATGGTCTTGGTATATGAAAGTCTGCATCCTGGGTCTGTCAAGCAGAGTTTTCTTTAACTAACAATTTTTTTTCCCTGTACATTATTCTATTTGTTATCATTCCCTACTTCACCTTATCCTATCTTGTCTCTCCTATTTTGTTCTTTAACCCATTGAAGCATTTGATTGTTGGAGATTCAGGATGAAGTACTACTAATAATAATTTGAATATGATTGTTCTTTTAGTTTCTTTGACCATTTGAAAGCATTTTTTATTGATCATATGTTGTTTTATTAATAGAATAATTAGGACCGATATATTGTTTCTTTATGCACTCTTGCTTTGTTTCTCTTCCCATACTTGTTCGTACGGGTATTTTCTTAAGGTTTGGAGCGTTCGATGCAAAATGAGTTATGTCTCTCTAGATCAGGTACCTTTCTTAAGAGAAGATGATTTATGTTCGCTCAATCAGTGATTAAATGTTTTTTTTGCTAAGTGCTACCTTTTTGTGGGGTGTATACTCTCTAGGCTTGATGCAAAAGGAATTACCCTTTGCCGGACCAGGTATCTTCTTCTTTAGAGCTGAGGATCTATGTTAATCTATTGTGGATGTTACCTGCTTATTCTGAAAAGTTGAGGATATATTGTCCTAGTAGTATGTTATTTGCAGAGCAGTTATCTTTGTTGCTTATTTACTACAGAAATTGTCGGAGAGACTATGCACAAGTTGTATGTAAATGGCCTGAATAGAGAAGTTTATTACCCCTTATTTTGGAGAAAATTTAGTAGACATATCTATTGCTAGTGCACAAGATTCGAGTATCTAGGAGTAAGATTGTGTAAATCTGGACCTCCCCAAGCACTGCCTTGATCCCTTGACAGAATTTATACTAGGATGTTTTGCTGCTGTTGTGCACAAAATTTGCATTCTTCCTTCAAATATATAAGAAATTTGCATTCTTTCTGTGCTGATGCAAATTTTTAATTGTATCTTTTCATCGCAGATACCCTGATGAATTTGAGAGCGCTCGTCTTATTGTGGAAAGGCTGTTCAGAAAAGTTGTTGATTTTTTTAAAGCAGCCTCTGAACAGACAAAAGGGAAGATTGATTTTCGCCATGCTTATGTGGACTTCTCTAAACTTGAGGTGATACTCCCTAAAGAAGGAGGTAACTCCGTTGTTAAAACATGTCCAGCTGCTGGTACCTGGAGCTTTTGATTTTAAGTAGGGAGACGACAAGGTAATTGAAATTGTTGAATCAATGCTCTCTATTATTAGTACTGCTCATTTGATTAGTGCTTCATATTTAGTAAATCACTATATTTATCGTGCTTAATGTTGGAGAAATCCATTTTAGAAAGTCGTGCACAATGTACTGAAGACACCAAGAAAACAACAGGTCGATTGTCATCAACCAATTAAAACCTATCCTACTTGATACTGGTGAATGAAGTTGCCATATAATTGGGCGGTAAGTTTCTTCATGGTGGATTATTGAAAGTTATGTATACTCTAGAATTGTGACTGGTCACTGGAGGTATGAATAAATTAAAGTACTTGCACCGCTCGCTACTCAGCACTTTAGAGTCAACTCTTGCTTGATGTATATCAATACTCTAGAATTTTCAGTTCTTCACTTCCTCGTTCTACGCTGTCATCCCAATCTTATCCTTTTCTTCAATTAACGAGTCAAACATATGCAGGTGATTGGAGTTCCATGTACCCACATGCAGGTGATTGGAGTTCCAGTTACCTTGAATGGAGATCTGAAGAACCAGTTTGTTGAAACTAATGTTGGGTTTGATACTGAAGAACTCTGTAAATAAACAATGTATCTAGTTATAGTTGAGTATGATGTTAAAATTATAGTTAATATTTTTATGTATCTAATTATTTATGCTTATGCTTCAATTGAGCATAATATGTTTAATAAAATGAGTATTGATATATATTATTGATTCTGTATTGATTAATAATGAAAAATAATAATAATAATAATAAATTTTAGATTTTTGGGGTGGTCAACTGCTCCGGTTTAGGACCGGATTAGTTAATCAAGTGAACTGCCGTGAGCCCACCTGATTCGGACCAAAATCGGATCAGTAAGCTCGGTTTTGACCGGATCAGATGGGCTTTTTTCCACTAGTGAGGAGGGTGTTTCAAACACTGATGTCATTGAAGTATCTGGTGGTGATGCTAATCAGGTTGGAAATGTGATTGCAAATGGGAAGGAAGTTGTGATAGAGCCTCCTAATGCTTCACTACAGGTGGAGGAGGAAGATAAGGCAGGTCAGGTGTAGGGTGAGGTTCCTATTTTGTTTCCTCATGGATAGATTGGGGTTTTGGAACATAAGGGGACTAAATAGTGTCACTAAACATGGTGATGTAAGAAATATTTTGCATCAACATAATTGTGGGCTATTTGGTCTCCTTCAGACTAGGGTTAAACCTATTAATGTTGATAAGGTTTACCCTAGAGTTTTTCCTAATTGGAGTATAGTAGCAAATTATTCCTATCATATGGGAGGTAGGATTTGGATGATTTGGCTACCTCATAAGTTTGATGTGGTGGTCTTAGAAAGTAACGCTCAATTTATTCATAGTAGGTCACTCATAAGGGCATTGGTAGAAGCTTCTTTTTCACTTTGGTGTATTGCTCAAATGACTTAGCTGTTAGACAAGTCATGTGGAGTGATCTAAGAAGATTAAGGGTGAGTCAGGAGGCTTAGTTAATCTGTGGTGATTTTAATAATGTGGTGAATTTTAATGAGAGGTTGGGGTCTGCTGTGACCTTGCAAGAAGTTGAAGGGATAAGAAGTTGTCTTAGAGATTGTAAGGTGCAAGATATGGTGAATGTTGGTCCTTTCTATACATGGTCAAACAAACAAGAGGGATGGGACAGGGTTTACTTCAAAATTGATAGAGTTTTTGTCAATGATGTTTAGGAGAGGGGGTTTGGTGATTCATTGGCTAACTTTCTTCCTGAAAGTATTTCTGACCACTCTCCTTGTATTATTCATCTTGAAAGCCAGCAAAGTGGTAAGCGTAAAGCTTTCAAATTCTTTAATATGTGGACAGCAGCAGACCAGTTTTGTGATATTGTTAGAAGTGGTTGGCAAAAGTTAGTCCATGGTTGTGCCATGTTTCAGGTGGTAAGGAAGTTGAAAGTGTTGAAGTATGATCTGAAAGCCTTGAATATAGGAGTAAATTTTCTAACATTGAGCTTGAAGCTAATGTTGCTTATAAACATATGCTTACAATTCAAGGGTAAGTGCAAGCTGATTTGAATAACCATGAGCTTCATTCTCTTGAAACTGAAGCTAGGATCAGATACATGGAGCTGAAAAAAGCTAGGGTGGCTTTTCTTCAATAGAAGGTGAAGTGTGATTGGTTGAAGAGTGGAGATAGCAACACTGCTTATTTCCATGCTTGCTTGAAGAAGAGGAGAGCTCAGAATCACATATACATAATTAGAGATACTTCTAGTATGTATACTGAAACTCAAGATAAGGTGGAACAAGCTTTTATGGAATTTTATGTTGGGTTGCTTAGTACTGCTCAGAGTTCAAGAAGCAAGGTGAGTAGGAGTGTGTTGAACGAAGGGCAGAAATTTAATACTCCTCAGCAGGATAGTTTGATTCAGCCTTTCAGTAGAGATGATGTGAAGCAAGCTCTATTTGAAATTGATGATATTAAGGCTCCTGGGCCTGATGGGTACTCCAGCTGCTTCTTTAATAAGTCTTGGAGTATTATTGGTGAAGATATCACTCATGCTGTCTTGGATTTCTTTACTTCTAGTAAGAAATTTAGACAAATCAATCATACTACCCTGTGTCTAATTCCTAAATGTGAACAGCCTCAAGATGTTACTCAATTCAACCCATTGCTTGCTGCAATGTCCTGTATAAAAAAATCTCAAAGATGTTATGCTGTAGATTGAAGAAGAGTTTGCCTGAAATTATTGATCATGTTTAGAGTGCCTTTGTGGAGCAGAGGGTTATTTTTCATAACTTTTTCATTTGCTATGATATGCTTAGGCATTATAAAAGGAAATCTGAACCTGCAAGATGTACTATGAAAGTTGATTTGAGAAAAGCCTATGATTCCTTAGACTGAGAGTTTATTAAGGAGATGTGGAGGGTTTGCAATTCCCTGAGAAGTTTGTCAACTGGATCATGCTTCGTGTGACTACTCCTAGTTACTCATTAAGCATTAATGGCAATCTTTGTGGCTTTTTTAAAGGCAAGAGAGGGTTGAGACAAGGAGATCCAATATCCCCTCTCTTGTTTGTTCTTGCTATGGAATACTGCTTAAGATTGATGAATAAATGCACAAGAAGAGAGAGTTTGCTTTCCACTATAGATGTTACGAGTTGAAGCTCACACATCGAGATTTTTGCCGATGATTTATTGTTGTTTTGGAAAGGGGAGGTTCAATCTCGCTATTTTGATGCCTCAAGTCTTTCTCGCCACTTCGGTTTATTTGCAAGTCAAGAAAAAACAACCTGTTTATTTTGGCAATGTTTGTGAGGAGGTGCAACAAATAATTCTTCAAGGTACAGGATTCCAAAGAGGTTAATTCCCATTCAGATACCTAGGAGCCCCCATTACTACCAGGAGACTTACTAAGGTGGATTGTGATGTTTTGGTTGATAAGATTTTGAAAAGAATAGTGTGTCTGAGCTCAAGGCACCTTTCTTATGCTGGCAGATTTACCTTGATTAATGATGTGCTCATTAGTCTACATACATATTGGGCTCAGGTCTTTTTACTCCCCAAATGTGTTCTAGAGCAGATAACTAGGATATGTAGAGCATATATTTGGGAAGTGAATGTTTATTCTTCTAAAGCCTCCTCCTGTGGCTTGGCATGATGTGTGTCATGCTAAAAATAGGGGAGGGTTAGGAATCAGATAGTGTCTTAGCTGGAATATTACAGCTATAGGCAAGTATGTTTGGCAAGTTTCAAGTAAAGCTGATTTACTTTGGATTAAATGGGTCCATTCAGTTAAATACACTGAATGGTCGGAGTGCAAAGCTCCTATAAATGCAAGCTGGTGTTGGAAGAATATCTGCAAGATAAAGGATAGGATAAGATCATCATACACTGGAAAAAGATGGCTGAACTCTGATGTGATTTACACTATTAAGGTTGGTTATAAGTGGATTCATCAAGATGGAGAAAATTTTAAGTGGCATAATTGGGTCTGGAGCTCTTATAATGTCCCTAAACATTCATTTATATCTTGGCTAACTGCTCAGGGTAAATTGAGGACTAGATCTAAGCTAGCAGTTGTGGGAGTTTGCAGAGACAGTAGTTGTGCTCTTTGCAGCAAGGAAGTTGAGGACTGTCATCACCTCTTCTTTAGATGTCCATTTAGTAAAGCTGTTTGTGAAGGCCTTATGAATTGGCTTGGAATCAGGATAGCAGCTGATGAAAGTATTTTTACTACATGGAAGAAATGGGGCAGGAAATTTAAGAGCAAAAGAAGGCAGAAAATTTGTTATGCTACTCTGGCTGCTGTGTTGTACCATGTGTGGAAAGCAAGAAATTGTGCTGTGTGGAAATCTAAAGTCCCATGTCCAAATAAAGTTGTTAAATGTATTCAGCAGATTATATGTAATAGAGTTAGAAGTTTGGTGAATGAGAAGTGGAATAGGGAAGATATAGATTGGTTAGATCAGCTTATGCTGGATTATAGATAGGTTGGTGGTGTTGTTTTTCTTTGTTGGTTTGTTTTCTGGTTTTTAGTTTTGGTTTTAGTGTTGTTGTGATTCTGTGAAGCTTAGGTTGTATTGCTTTTGGTGGAGCTTTCGAGTTTTTGGTGATATAATTATTACATTTTGCCAAAAAAAAAAGTATTTGGTGTTGATGATGAATTGATATTAAGCTATTGGTGATGTAGCAGCTGTAGGATTTAGGTGTAGAGTTTATGTGTGCAGTGATTAAGATGATGATGAAAGCTAGATGATGATGGGAGCTGGGTTATAGGTATGCTGTGATATGCTGCAATTTGGTCTTAGGCGAGAGGGTTAGAGTGCTGTGAGAGATGAGTGAGGTCGTGTGATGATTAGCCGTGGGGATTAGGATGTTAGCCGTGTGTATTTTAGTTTGCGGATCTTGTGAGAATTTGAGGGGTAATATATATAGGTTTAGGTGGTTGGGATGTGATAGGTTTCCGAAATCTAGAAGGTTTCTTAAAGATTTTTATTAAAAAGATTTTAGAAAATAGTTAGATAAAGATATTTAAAAACACTTTAAAGAAGGCTCATTTTTTTATAAAAGATATTTTTATTAACAAAACTAATCAATATAATTAATTAATTCTATTAATTAAATTAGGGTTATTTGTGGGGAAGGACCAATTAAAATAGGGTTTTTGTGGGGAAACACCACTTAAAATTTTTTTTGGCGGGAAGGACCAAATAAAATACTTTCATTGGCAACTTAACACCACATTACGATTTTCTGGCCAAATTGTCAACTTTCCGGCGTTGACTTATTTTTCCGTCCAAAACATCGATTATTTTTTGTTTCTCCATCTTCCCCACCCCTACGCCATACCCACGGGAATCCTCCTCCTCCCCCCACCCTTACGCCCAACCAACCGGAAAACCGACCGGAATCCTCCTCCCCCACCTCTACACCCTACTCCCTACCCACAGGAAACCCCACAAGAATCCTCCTCCCCCACCCCTATGCCCTACGCCCTACCCACCAGAACCCTCCTCCCCTGCGCCCTACGATAGGTGAACCACGAGAACAGGGACCCACGAGGAGAGAGAGAGAGAGAGGCAACCAAAGGCAAAAGGGGTTGGAGGATTTGGGATTGGAAGGTGAAGAAGAAGGATGAAGCTAGGAAAAGGAGAGAGAAGGAGAGTGAGAGGATTTCGGGGTAGGGGACTAAGGGGGTTTCCGGTGGGTAGGGGCGTAGGGGGGTGGGGGAGGAGGAGAAACAAAAAAACCGAGGTTTTGGGGGGGAAAGAAATTGTCAACGCCGGAAAGTTGACAATTTGGCCGGAAATCGTAATGATGTTAAGTTGCCAACGGAAGTATTTTAATTGGTCCTTCCCGCCAAAAAAAATTTAAGTGTTGTTTCCCCACAAAACCCCTATTTTAATTGGTCCTTCCCCACAAAAAATCCATTAAATTGGGCTAGAAAATGGGTTTTAAAAAATTAGGCTTTCATAAAAACTATTTTTAAAAGGTTTTCAAAGACGGGCTTTTTAAAAGTTATTTTAAAACGTTTTAGAAAGTAGGCTTAGTAAAACTAGTTATAAAAAAGGTTTTCGAAACTGGGTTAATAAGAAGAGTCATAAAATGGATTGGGCTTATAATATTTTATTTTAAACTCGTTCTTTATTCTTTCCTCGATCCGGACCAATTAGAACAGGGTATTAGTCATCATAGGGTACTAAAAGGGGAGACACGATTATGTGTCTACAGAAGCCCGCACTTTAACTGAGGTTTGTAAAACCGAAAGTCAAAGTATACGTGTCGGGACGGAGAATGATTCTAGATGCTCTGCAATCAAAAATCACTCTTTTACGCTGGTACCTGCAAAACAAGCAAAAGTTTCAGGAACAGACATATGTGAAACACATTTGCAAAAATAAACGTAAATTTGCAAAAATGAAATGATAAGAGAAAGGGTATCATGAGCTATTCTGGTTCATTCATGACGGGGTAGAGCTGCATCCCGCTCCAGGGCTATGCTTATCACGAGCTACTCTGGTTCACTCATGACGGTGTAGAGATGCATCCCGCTCCAGTGGCGTGCTTATCACGAGCTACTCGGGTTCACTCATGACGGTGTAGAGATGCATCCCGCTCCAGGGTTGTGCTTAACACGAGCTACTCGGGTTCACTCACGCCGGTGTAGAGATGCATCTCGCTCCGGGGTTGTGCTTAACACGAGCTACTCGGGTTCACTCACGACGGTGTAGAGTTGCATCCCGCTCCGGGGCTATGCTATATGTAGGTCCGCACGCCTTGGCGAAATATAACTCATATAGAGTTATTCAATGTTGGATACCTGTAAATGCAAAGAATACACAGATGTGCGAGAGCAAGGAGTAACTTGCGAAAAGTTCATTCGCTTAAAAGCACTAGAGGAAAAAAACAAAAGGGTTGCGGTGCAAGGGCTGCGTTTTTTAAAAAAACCGCACCCTTAATAGTGAAGGGTGCGGTTAGCCAAAAACCGCAGCCCTTCGTAAACGAAGGGCTGCGGTTTTTTTTTTTTAAAAACGCACCCTTTTAGTGAAGGGCTGCGTTTTTTGGGCTAACCGCAGCCCTTCACCTACCCGCAAAAACATTTCAATGGGCTTTTAAATATTTTGGAAGGGCGGGCTTTTAATCCATGTATATTCTCATTTGTCTTCGCTCCATCTCCCTCATTCTCTCTCCTCTCTCACAAATCTCACTCCTAAAACCTAGCCTCCCTCGTCCGCCGTCGAACTTTCTCTTCCCTCCACTCCTTCCCTTCCTCCTCCACCACTACCTTCACCATCACCGGCGAATTTGCCCCACTCCTCGCGATAATTTCGACATCTCTCTCTCCCAACAACATCAACAATGGTGGCCGCAAGTTTCGAAGTCGGTTTCGTCCCTTTCAACCCCGACGACCGGGGCCCACCCGAATCCACCACCAAAACAACCCCAACAACAACTCCATAACCTTCCTCCACCGTCTCCGTCAACAACAAGAGCTCGATTGCGAGGAGCCGCGACGACGACGAGCTCGAAGTTCGAAGGAGATTTGAGGAACGACGACCGGACGACGCGGCGGGATGCCTCACGCCGCCGATCTACGGCCACGGCACGGCCGATCGCGGCGGGACGCCTCACGCCAGTCACGGCACGGCCAGTTACCATTCATACTTTTCGTCGCTTCATTGCGTCGATTTGTTCAACTCTCTTCTGAAAACCTTTGAATTTGTTCCAAGTATTGATATTTTTCTGGAATTTGTTCATTATCGTTTTCTGTTGTTTTTCATCGTGTTTCATCAATTTCTACACGTTTGTTTTTTGCGATTGATTATTAGTTCGCTTTCGAAATTCGATGCTATATTGAATTCAATTCTTCGCTGCAAATGCAATTTTGTTAATTATTAGTGATGTTCTTGCGGAATTTGTTGATAGTCTCTTTTTATAGTGTTTAATTAATTTCTATTCGTTTGTTTTGCGTTGATTATATGTTTGTTTTGCTCGTACTATCGAAAATACGATATTGATATTTAGGAGTAAAAAAAATGCATAATTTTTTTTTTTTGGGTCAAAAGGGCTACGGTTATGGTCAAAACCGCAGCCCTTTGTACAAAGAAGGGTTGCGTTTTAGGCTCAAAACCGCAGCCCTTCCAATATGGAAGGGCTGCGTTTTTTAGCCTAAACCGCAGCCCTTGGTAGTGAAGGGCTGCGGTCAAAAACCGCAGCCCTTCACTTTTAGTGAAGGGTCCGTAGTGAAGGGTCGCCGGCCAAAAACGCACCCTTGGGGTCTGTTTTGACCGCTGACCCTTTCGTTTTTCTCCACTAGTGAAGCGAGAAAGAAAAGCATAACTTATGAAAAGTTCATTTGCGTAAAAGCGAGGAAGAAAAGAATAACTTACCAAATGTTTATTTGCATGAAAGGACTATTCGAGGTAGATTGATTTGGGTTAAAAGCAATCGGAATAGCAATAACTTGCGAGAAGTTCCTTCGGTCAAAGTGAGAAGGAATAACTTGCGAAAAGTTCATTCACTCAACAGCGAAAAAAATAAATTACGAAAAGTTCATTCGCTAAAAAACGAGAGATATAACTTATGAAAAGTTCATTCGCCAAAAAGCGAGAATATAACTTACGAAAAGTTCATTCGCTAAAAAGCGAGCAATATAACTTGGAGAAAGTTCATTCGCTAAAAACTGAGAAATATAACTTGTGAAAAGTTCATTCGCTAAAAAGCGAGAAATATAACTTGCGAAAAGTTCATTCGCTAAAAAGCGAGAAGGGATAGGACATACTGATCACCTAAACTATGAGGATATAGTGTAAGTGTATAACTGTGTGACACTAGATTGCATAATGTGTATAAGAGGTATGACACTAATGCAGAGATATGATATAATGCTTTGTTGTTCCTCTAAGCTCAATTTTTTGTTTAGAAAATTATTTTTGAAAGAGGAGATATTGGAAGCGCCCAAGGATGATCCATGTAGGTAATGTTTGATTCGAAATGTGTTGTAGAACGAGTCTTTGATTTTAGTTTGTTACGGGCCTAAGTGAGCCCATAAAATAGTAAGGATGTCATATTATTTTCTCGTATGGGTCTGGAGCCCACAATCTTTTGTATCGACTCGTAATGTGTTCCTTATCAAGGTACACATGGAGCCTATGAAAGAGGAGAAATGGGAATCCCCCAAGGATGATCCATTCAGTTAATCGATAATGTTGGATTTGAAATACGTTGTAGAACGAGTCCTCATAATGCTTGAGTTATATATGCTTCAAGTTTTGTATGCCAAGGGCCTAAGTGAGCCCATAGATTGGTGCGATCTTGTATATGTGTGGGTTTAAAACCCAATATTTCATGCATAGACTTATAATGAAGTCTTTAGCAAGTTATGGTTGGAGCCTATATCTTTCTATGCAAACTTGTGATGAACCCCCAGCAAGATGGAGTTGATGAAGTATCAGACTTGATTTCTTGATTTTGAAGATATCTCATCACGCTTAGTAGAAGTTTCGAAAGATTCCATATAGGGTTCCTAATGTGAAAAAGACAAGAAAGGCCAAAGAAAGGAACACTCGAAGGATGAAGCGCGGTCATAACGCTGAGTGTTGAAAGGTTATGCTAAGGTTGGCTTAGAAGTGATAATGTAGTTCAGAAAACGGCAAGGGGTAAGAATAAGAAAAAGGCGAAGCCATAATGAATTGAATCACGCAATAAGGTAGGCTAATGATGCAGGTTCAAATCCCAGTCTAGTTCTAGGGGTAAGGATGAGCATTGAAAATTCATGACTTAGGCTATCGCGCTTTTTCTCATGGGCCTAGGTGAGGCTTAAAAATATGTTTTTTTTTTTCCTTTTTTTTTTTGTATTAGAATGGACGGGTCTCAAAAGAGGTTGCCTACGTATCCATGATGGAATCAGGCCAGTCGTAGCTCTTAACACTTTAATTGGGGGCCGAGCATTTTACTTAGAGCCATTTGCAATGAATTTGGCATTGATTTAGAAGAGGTCTTTGGCAAGGGTGGATAATGATGTTGGTTTTGTTTAGTTTAAAGCGGTCGGACTTCAAGGTGAGGTTTCCTACGTATCTTTATCATAATCAAACCATTCGTAGTTCAGGCTAATGAATGATAAGATGCCCTAACTTTTGCCTAAGTCTCTCTTATGGGTTTTCGACCTGGCTGGCTTTGGTTTGTCTTTTATGGCTTATTGGAATGCAATATGGTTGTGGGTTGTTTGAGAAGGTTTATTACAGAGGTATAATTTGACTTGTAATGGTTTTTGGTTATGGAAGTCGAGGCCTTTTGATTAAAGTTGGAGATTTGGGTTGAAGGTTAAAGGTTTTGAAAGAAGTACATTTGACAAAGCTATTGATGGGTTATTTGCAACACTTCTTTTTTCGATATTTTGCATTTTCTTCTCTTTTTTGCTTTTTATTTTTTCATTTTTATTTTTTGGTTTTTTGTATGATGTTCTTTGGTTTTTGTCGTTGCCCTTTTTTTTCCGCTTGCCCTTTAAATTGAATTGTTGTCAAATGTACTTCCCATGAGGTAGGTTAAAAGGAGGAGGATATTATGAATTCAGGTTGAAGTGGATGATTGACAGGCTAAAGTCGTATCACCTAATAAAAAATAACCTAAGATCCACTAACTAGTAGTCAGGGGAGTCAGGATCGAATCTACAGGGAGATGGCTATACTATTATCTCTGAACTCTAATATTATACTAACTAAATTAGATCAAAAGGGTTGGTTTACTGAACTAAGTAAATAACATAATTAAATATGAGGGTATGAATCAATTAATAAAAAACTAGGATTATGGATCACTATGCATACAATTCGGAAAATCAGGGACGAATAACAACTACCTAATAAGCCAATTTATCTAGGGCACGTGTAATTTCTCTCGAACATTACCTCCCTCAAAGATCACCTAGCCGCTCTCGCATGGTCAAGGATCACTCTGCCTAATGATTGAAAGCCTATACGGTATCTCTCCTCTCAAAGCAGATTCAGTATTGCGATAGTAGAAATACAAATCAGGCCTAATTTATTAATCTAGCATGAACGATTTAATCACATGAAACAATTGAAATAGAAGGCAATTAGACTAATCTATAAATCCCTCATTGCATACATAGATCCCTACAACCCTAGAAATAAGACTACTCACTCATGTTTATGAAAATAATAACAAAGTCAATATAAAAATTCATACTTGGAATAATTGCAAATAACTAAGAGATGAATCTAATCAATAATAGAGAAAGCAATAAAGAAGATTACCAAATTGAAGAACTATATTGAACTTGCAACTAATCCAAAGATTTGATCTTGAATCCAAAGTGAAAAACAATGAACTAAGGTTTGTGAATCACTCTAGAGAAAACTATGAAAACAAAGGCTAAACAAAAAGGTTCATAATCATATTCTGATTTTCCTATTTATACTAAACCTAAAACATATAGGAAAGGTAATACAAAATAGATCGAAAAATATTAAAATAAGTCTGTCGGGTCAACTGATGAAATCGGGCTCATAACTCCGTTCACAGCACAAAATAAGCTAGCGCCCAATGTAATTGGGACAGCCCGCCCGATGTAATCGGGCAGCTCAAGTTTCGGCAACAAAGCACGCATCAGCGCACACAGGCACGCCCGATCGGGCTGCAACAGCGAACTACGAATGGGCGAAGGACGCCCGATCAGGCCCGCAACAAAACTACTTGTTGTCACTCGTGGGCGCTCGACCGGGCTTGGGATGCCTAATGTGATCGGGCATGGGCGCTTTTCTTCGGTCTTGGCTTCAAGTGCCAAGTTTTCAACTCTTCTTTTGCTCAAGGGTCCCGGAAAGTACCCTCAGGACCTTGGAACTCAGCATATGAGCCTTCAAACCTCTCCAATCCAGTGTAGTAGTCATAAAATAGGGAAATAGTTCCCAAAAAACTTGCAATTCGACACAAACCAGAAAACCACAACTGGATGGAGAAAGTTAGCATAAAATGGCTCCTAAGAGCACCATTGACATCCTTTTTAGCTTACAAATAGGGGGGAAAACTCTATATAAAACCATAACATCAATGATAGGGATTGGAGAAAGGGAAGAATGCCTCTTTTATGGCAATTATGTTCATTGTCGTTATTAGAACAATCATCAGAATTACAAATTCAACTTTTTCTTTTAGGGCGACGATCGTGATTTCCATTAATGCTCATCAATGCAAGGTAAGGGAGTAAATAGATACTCTTTTATTGATTGAAAATTATGAGTACGTGCAATAAGAGGGAAAATCTTATATTAGACTGGACATATAAGAGAACTAAAACAGAAAATGAAATCCTAAGTCTTGTACGACCTTAAATCTGGGGCCTTTTTATGGTAGGAGAAATTGGAATTCTCCCATCATCGATCATGTCTTGTACGAGGTTCTTGAGGACCCAACATTCAGACTTTAAAGGTCCTTTACCTTGAGGATACTTACAATATGAATTTGGATTCCATTTTTTGGACTTCCTCTTAAAAGGTGGTTCTGGTGTAGGCCCGACAGGAAAAATCATGCCTCTGGCATGAAGGCGGTCAAAAACAACCTCATAACTCGTGTCTAGAGAGGTATAGTTTCTTTGTGGTTTCTTTCGAGGTCTGATGGTATTAAATGTAGATCCATCTGAAACAATGACATGAAGGTCCTTAGAAGGTATTCCATTTGGATTAACAATGAAGTCGGGCTTGATTAAAGGCCTTAGAAGTGAGCTATGTGGTATGATGTTGTTAAGTTCATTGATCCTTTGTCGGTCATCTACCATTGCATCAAAATGGTCTAATGCTTTGATATTTTGACCATGGTTCTCTTGAAGGATGTATTAATTTTTCTCGGGCCCACTCACGCGAGCTATAAGATCTACTAGTATGCTCTTAATCTCATCAATCTGTTCTTAAAGTATACTTGACATGTTGCGTATTCCCTACAATTGATCATCAAGCGGGAGATTAGAAATGGAGTGATCATGGAGAAAGAGAAATGGAATGAAAGAGGGTATATTTGAAAAGTTTTGATTTAAAAGTTGAACTTTTGGGAACAAATCTGAGTATCCTAAATGCATGATTTTTTTTTTGGATTTTTTGTTGTTTTGGATGCACCTAGACCTAATGTATATATGCATGACTTTTTGGGATGCACCTAGACCTAATGCATGTATGTAGACTTTTTTGAATGCACCTAGACCTAGTGCATGTATACATGACTTAATCTATGCGTTCAAACCTGTAAAGGCAGCCTACATATCCTGAAAGAGGGAATTAGATCGCTTGTAGTTCAGGACTACTAAATGCGGAATGCATGAAATAAATTAGGAATATGGATGCAATGAGACTCCTAAATGCCTATGAACTCTAGTTATGCATGAGGTGCATGAATGATGGACTATGCAATGCAGAGGGATTCTAGTGTGAATGCAGTCCTAATGGATACGGAATTCTATGACCTTTAGAATCCTAGACTTAATAGACTTCTAACGACTTTAGAATTCTAGGCTTAATGAACTTTTAAGGATGCAAGAATCCTAATATGCATGAGATTTTAGTGGACCTAGACTCTTAAAATGGACGGAATTTAAATGGTTTTAATTAGACTCCTAATATGGGCGGAATTCTAATGAATTCGAGACTCCTAAGATGAGCGGAATTCTAACGAATTTAGACTCCTATTATGCATGGAATTTTATGGTTCTATACTTTCTAAGATGGATGGAACTCTAGCGAATTAAGACTCCTATTATGCGTGGATTTCTATGGATTATAAACTCTTAAGATGTGTGGAATTCTAATGGATTTAGAATACTATTATGCATAGACTTAATTATATGAATTTTAGACTCCTAAGATGGCAAGCATTCTAATGACCTTAGATTTCTTAGATGGGTGAACCTAGATGGGGTTAAAAATCCTAACATGTATAGAGTTAGACGGGGTTAAGCACCCTAAATAGAGTGAAACTGGATGAACCTAGACATATGAGTTAGATGGACTTATAATGGAGTTAAAATTCCTAGGTGGATGAGATTTTCACAACAAGATGAACACTAAAAGGAATATTAAATGATGTACATGAAAAGGTGACATGATATACATAGAAATGATGGGATAGAGAAAAAGAATGAATTTTCGAAAAAAGATATGTGATAGGAGATGGGGTGAAATTTTGAAAAAAATAGGAGAATAATTTTTGAAAAAAAAGATGAGGATGAATTTTCAAAAAAGGACGGGAGATAATTTTTCGAAAAAAGAAAAAAGAAAGATGCGAGATATAGTTTGATAAAAGATGGGGATATAATTTTTCAAAAACAAAATGCGAGATATATGTTTGAAGATGAAAAAGTTGGTGAAAGGATAAAGGAAAGACTAAAATAATAAACTTCCTAATTCTTGGCTATGGATGGTGTTAAGCACGTGACAACAAGCAATTAGGACAAGAAGCAAACCCGCGCTAAACGTATATCTAATGCGCAGCACGCATAAACAAAGGTTGCATGTAGGAAGGCCAAAGAAAAGGTGTGTTGAATGCAGGGAAGGGGTGCGCGACGCAGAATAAGAGCGCACAACAAGGAAGAAACTGCGTCGAACGCAAGTACACTGCGAGGAACGCTTTCTGGTAGCGCGCGCAGATGCTGGACAATTCACTTTTCTCAATTTTTTGTTTGCGCAAATTCGTTTCAGATTTTTTACTCGAAACATTAATAATATGAAGCAATTAAAGCCACACACACACAAATATGCATAAATAGGATGATAATATGTAAAGTTCCAACCTAAAGTCAAGTTCTACGTTTAAAACTATGGTCATATTTAAGTTTAGGCGGAAAAGGGTCCATGACTAATAGATTGATCCCACACTTCGTACCTTTGCTTAAAAAGGTGGCCATGTGTAAGACGCACTCAGTTCTTAAGTCAGGACTAAGAGAACAATGCCGGGGGTTGTTTCACGCATAAAACATGCGCTAATGAGGCAAGGAAGATTGTCCTTATGGTTGGTTAAACAATAGCCATACATATGCAAAACAATATTTTATTCTAAACCATAAAAAGAGAATGAATCTTATTTTTCAAGTTTGACCCACTCATTTAAAAAAATTAATTTTCTTAAAATCCTCCCCAGTGGAGTCGCCAAATTGTAGGCGTGATTTAATTTCGCCTACGCGGTGTGAGCGCGTATTTTACTAGCCCATTGTTAAGATTTTATTAAAATACGTTTTGAAGTCGCCAACAAATCTTTAAAGGAAGACTCATAAACCTAATTGGATGTTTGGGAAACCGTAGGGACAAATTAGGGACTTATCCAGTGTAGATTTCCCCGTCCTGACTCCATAGATGGTCAAGGAACCAAAAATTGAGTTCGGGGGTGAGGGTACGAACACGATTAGGAACCATGTCGCCCATTGTTGGCCTCTACTTAACATGATTCATAGCAAGTTTTATGCACAAGAACAAAAAAAAATAGTCTAGGTTGGTTCATGAAACACATAAAAGACTACTTTTATAATGATAAGTTATTAGCAATCCAAAATTATTGGGTTCCTAACAGGTTATCCATATTATCTGACTAATGTTAGAAAATTTATTTAGGTCTTGATTAACAATAATATACAAGGTCATAAATATTGCAATCAAACAAAAAAATATTATTCATGACAAATAAATAAAAATAAGAAAATAAAATATCGCAGCAATTTAGTATAATATACAATACTTACAATCGTGGGAATAATATTAACAATCTACATCATGAATAGAGTGTTAGTAACTTCAAGAAAATAAGAAAAAAGAAATAAAGTAAAACAAAGAAAGTTTGTGAATTTAGTTGAACCTTAGAAATTATACCACCGTCTGAGCTCGTTGATATGTAAGGATCTTGGACCGAAAGTTGATCACGCCTAAAAAATATTGTACTGAACAAGTCTCGTGTTTTATTTGTGTAAAGTATTTGGTGTTGATGATGAATTGATATTAAGGTATTATTGGTGGTGTGGTTGCTGTAGGATTTAGGTGTTGAGTTTATGTGTGCAGTGATTAGGATGATGATGAAAGCTAGATGATGATGGGCGCTGGGTTATAGGGATGCCGTGAGATGCTGCCGATTTGGTCTTAGACGAGAGAATTAGAGTGGTGTGAGAGATGAGTGAGGTCGTGTGATGATTAGCCGTGGGGATTTGGATGTTAGTCGTGTGTTTTTAGTTGGCGGATCTTGTGAGATTGTGCGGGGTACTATATATAGGTTTAGGTGGTTGGAAAGTAATAGGTTTCGAAATTTAGTAGGTTTCTTAAAAAAATTAATTAAAATTTTTTTAGAAAATCGTCACATAAACATATTTGAAAACACTTTGGAGAAGGATCGTTTTTTTATAAAAGATATTTTTATTAACAAAACTAATCAATATAATTAATTAATTCTATTAATTAAATTGGCTAGAAAAGGGGTTTTAAAAAATTGGGCTTTCATAAAAACTATTTTTAAAAGGTTTTCAAAGACGGGCTTTTTAAAAGTTATTTTAAAACGTTTTAGAAAGTGGGCTTAGTAAAACTAGTTATAAAAATGTTTTCGGAAATGGGTTAATAAAAGAGTTAGAACATGATTTGGGCTTCAAATATTTTATTTTAAACTCGTTCTTATTTCTTTCCTCGATCCGGGAACAATTAGAACGAGATATTAGTCATCATAGGGTACTAAAAGGGGAGACATGATTATGTGTCTTCACACGCTAATCATCTTTCAAAGCCTTCATCCAGTCGGGCAGTGGGTAGAAGGTTCCAGGCCCCCGGTCGGATCCAGCGGGGTTTAATTAGTCGAGCTGATCGGACGTTGGTGGCTGTTCTTCGGCTCGAACATGGCCACCCTAACTACACCATCAAGGAGATATTTATCTAAGTAACTCCTCTTGGAGGGATATGCAAAAGACACCTCTCAAGGGTATGGAACAATTCCCTCGGCCTCCTTGATCGTCTAAAGATGATGAGGGACTCAGAAGGGGTAAAGCGTCGGACAATCTATCAAGGTCAACAACAACGTTATTCCTACCCCCTCACCTCCTCGACAATCTATATGGAGGTGAGGTGAGGGTGAATGACTCGGATGAACTCCCCATTATTTATGAACAAGGGGAGCTATCCAAGACTTATTCAAAGAAAAGAAAACAAAAACTTAAAGGGCTTTCGGCCGCGTACCTAGTTGGACGGAGGAACACTTGACTTCAAGAAATAGTGCGAACTAGAGAGCGAGAAATTTAAGAGAGAAATGAGCAAATGATCCAAAAATCTCTCTCGTCCCCCATATAAATATACAACCTCGAAAAGCGCACAATGACAACCCTTCCGCCTCTCTTTAATGGGCTTTTTAAAAGTCCCAACTAGACCTTAGTGGTCCATTTGCCTTAGCCCACGGAAGGTGAATCACCACTGAGTAAGAATCGAGAACCTAAGTGGCATTTCAAGCGAAGACATCAATGACACCCACTTAGCCGGGAGAGGAGGAACCTCCATAACAAAGCATCAAAGGGAGACAAGTGCAATTTTCAACCGGATGGAACAAAGGAACCTATTCGGCTAATATGGGGCTCATTAGTCCCTACGTGAACAGCCTCCTACCCACTCGGCCAACATGGGGTTTCCTTCTCCCCTTGCCGAGTCACTTTCATACTTAGCCAAATGGTGGATAGGTAAAATCAAGGCACCCATTCGGCCAATATGAGACTCATTAGTCCCTGGCCGAACCGCGTCCTACCCACTTGGCCAGCATGGGTTTCCTTCTCCCTTTGCCGAGTCACTTTCATACTTAGGAGAATGGTGGTTAAGTACAAGCAAGGCACCCATTCGGCCAATATGGGGCTCATTAGTCCCTGGCCGAATGGCGTCATACTCACTTGGCCAGCATGAGTTTCCTTCTCCCCTTGTCGAGTCGCTTTCATACTTAACCAAATTGTGCCTAAGTACAATCAAGGCACCCATTCGGCCAATATGGGACTAATTAGACCCTGGCCGAACGGCGTCATACCCACTCGGCCAACATGGGGTTTCCTCCTCCCCTTGCCGAGTCACTTTCATACTTAGACAAATGGTGGCTAGGTACAATCGAGGCACCCATTCAGCCAATACGGGGCTCATTGGTCTCTGGCCGAACGGCGTCCTACCCAGTCGGCCAGCATGGGTTTCCTTCTCCCCTTACCGAGTCGCTTTCATGCTTAGCCAAATAGTAAATAAGTACAATTAAGGCACCCATTCGGCCAATATAAGGCTCATTGCTCCCTGCCGGAATGGCGTCCTACTCACGCGACCAACATGAGTTTTCTTCTCCCTTTGCCGAGTCGCTTTCATACTTAGCCAAGTGGTGGCTAAGTACAATAAAGGCACCCATTCGGCCAATAACGGGCTCATTAGTCCATGGCCGCACAGCGTCTGAACGACTTGGTCAACATGAGGTTTCCTTCTCGCCTTGCCGAGTCGTTCTCATACTTAGCCAAATGGCGGCTAAGTAAAATCAAGGCACCCATCCAGCCAAGATGGGGGCTCATTAGTCCCTGGCTGAACGACGTCCTATCCACTCCGCCAACAAGGATTTTCCTTCTCCCCTTGCCGAATCGCTTTCATACTTAGCCAAATGGTGGTAAATACAACCAAGGGACCCATTCGGCCAATATAGGGCTCATCAATTCTTGGCTGAACCGCGTTCCACTCCCTCGGCCAGCATGGTGTTCCTTACTCCCTTGCCGAGCCGCTCTGTGACTTAGCTAAATTTAGGCTAAGTATCTCAAGTCACCCTTTCGGTCAACATGGGGCTCAATTGCCCTTGGCCGAACGACGTCCTACCCCTCCCCCCGGTTATGCCAAGTCGCTCCTCTACTCAGTCAACTCAAAGCCGAACACAACGAGGGTACCCATTTAGTCGATTTGAAGTCTCTTTGTTCAAATATCCCGGGCACCCCGTTCGTACATCCAAACTACAGGTGACATCCATTCCGCCAAAACCGCGATTCACCAGGCCTGGGCCCAATGACCCCCCCTCTTTGTTCTAGGGCTAATGGGAAATTCAAGGATTAGCCCAATCCTTAGATGAAGCCTACTTTCTCACCAGACGAGTGCTAGTTGTGTGTCCTACCATGGAGTTGATCTAACCCCATAGGGCCAGTGAAACACTCATAAGCTATGAAAAGTGTCCTTACCTTAGAAGGGAACAAATCCTCTTGCTTCCAGGAGTGCCCTTCCTCCTAGGGTTACCTGTCTGGAAATTCCCAACAGTATAAATAGCACCAGTCTCATCAATAAATAGGTATTCAATTCGTACCTACAAAAACCAGAGCATCTCTCTCTACATTGACTAACTTTCTCTCTGTACCTCAATCACATCTGACTTGAGCGTCGGAGGGGCGATCCCGGAACAACCCTCGAGGTAGTTTGACCTTGTTTTGTAGGATTTCGGCGTACGAACATCGGAGCTCAAACATATCTTCTTGGGGCCTACAACCAATCTCTTAAGCTATTAGAATCCCTTAATTTCTTGTCAGAAACACTTCTCTTCCTTAGTTTCCTCCACTTCCATTTCTTCTATTGCTTGTTCTCCTCTTCTCACCAACTTCCTATCCAACAACCACATATAGTACAACCCTTTGATTGTGCAAGCGTTTAAAATGTTCCCATGGCTTTGGCCTTCTGAACTAAAACCAGCAAGAGGCACTCCACTATCTTTCATAAGTTTAGTAAGTAAGGCACCACACCAAACTACTATGTCGTGCTTGATACAATGATTCAAGTGTTGAATCATTGAAGATGGAAATTTTATGGGAATGTGGGTTTTAAGACAAAACATGTAACTCATACCAAGCAGACAATCCTGCTTTCTCTTAGCATTCCGAGGAAAAATTGCCTTTTCACCAGATTGTAGAGGATTTTGTGAAAGGGATTTAAGGTAATATGATCCAAATTGGTGTCACCTTGTGATCCACCAAAGACCATTATTAATTCATCTTGATTGATATGGGTAGGAAAAGGGGTTTTGTGCTTAAAGTAAACATCAATTCCTACTCTAGGAACTTTGAACAGGGCTCCTAACTTTTATTCATCAAACTTAATCTCAGTTCCCTTCACCTTTGTGGAGCACCTACTATTAATCAATGTAAAAATTTCGCAAATATAATCTAGGGTACTTGTAAGTAAAGTGTTTGCAAAGCTAGAACCAAAAATATGTACCCATTTTTTATTTCTCTATTACTTCAAGAATTTCAACAAAATTTACTTCCCTACAACAAGCAAAATCAATACACATACCTAAAATATACTTGGCTTGAGCAGTAGAAGGTTTCTTGGATTGAAAAGCTTTGGCTTTTCTTGTCGTTCCTTTCTTCGGAACAGACTGAGCTTGCATATCTTCTTTTTAGTCTCTTCTAAAATCGGTTCCCCTCAACTTGTGGTTTCGAATCTTGTTGAATATCACATATTCTTTTGGAGGAGGAGAAGAAAGGATGGTTTGGATTGGTTGAACAGATTGTGGAGGTGAAGTTTCCATGAATATCCTTTATCGGAGAATGGAAGAGAAAATGGGAACATTAGTTCTTGGATTGGTGCTAACATTGGTTCTGACCATTGGAGAATTAAAATGAATTTTATAGGAAGGAAAATAGAAGAGGAATGAAGGTGAAGAGTCAAGACTTATGGCGTTTGAGGAATATGGTAACCAAGGGAGATGAACGGACACACAGTTTGAGGTAAAAAGAAAATAGAAGAGAGTAGAAGGAAAAATAGGTGGTTAGGTAAATCCTTAATTGAAGGAGAATTGAAGATATTCGAGATAAAACAAAAAGATTAAAAAAATAAGAGTAAAAGACAATGAAATCTAAAATTACCTTTGAGATGTCAATAAATATATTTTTTGGATTTTTGAATATTTGGGAATAATAGAAAGAAGAAAGATGTAGTAACTTATTTTAGGAATAATGTTTCTATTGTTCACTTTAGTCTCATATTCACAGGTGGCACAAAATAAAATGAAGGGCATATTAGAAGACATTAGTGAGTAATTCCTAATCCGCTTAAGTCCATGTTAGGAACATGAGGAATTTATGAAAGAAATGATCTTAATTTACTAAATATAGATTTTTCACAAGCTAATATCAATATCCAATTTTAAGGGGGAAGGAACAAGTAAAACAAAAACATTATAGTTTTAGAAGGCTATCATCCGATCTCAATTGCTCAAAATCTCTCTCTAAATGAAGGCTTAGTCAAAATATTAGCAATTTGACGATCAATTTGACAAGATTCCAACTTGATGAATCATTTTTCAACGTTGTCATTTAAAAATTGGTGTCTTACGTGTATGTGTTTTTCTTTTGAATAATGCATTGGATCCTTCGAAATACTAATAGTAGTAGTATTATCATAATAATTACTTCCATAGTCACATACTCCCTCCGCCACAAAATACTCTTGACACTTATCAAGGCACATAGTTTTAGATGATAAGTTGTTGTTTGGTTATTAATTATTATTTTATTGAAAAGTAGATGTGGTAGGAGTTAGTAGTTAGTAAAAGTAGTATTATTTTATTTTAAGGAGAGAGAATGTGGGCCATGGTTAGAGTTGATATGTAATAGGAGTGGTATTATTTTATTTGGATGAGAGAGAGTGTGGGCCAATGTTTAAAAGGTAGAAGGATTAAAATAATAGCGGGTCATATCTAAAAATAGAAGTGTAAAGAGTATTATGGGACAGATGAAAAAGGAAAGTGTAAAGAGTATTCTGGGACAGAGGGAGTAATAATTAATTCCATGATTTGGAATTGTCTTATCTACATTTGTCTATACCAGAAAGGGCAAGGGCAATCGTTGATGAAAAACCTAAACAAGCTAATGATCTCCCATTGCTTAGGCACTAGAGTGACTTGGGGTATATGCTCCATTGGGCTATTAGTCCTTAGGACTAACGGGTCCACACTAACGTACGAGTAATCTATTAATGGAAAAATTACTAAATAGGAATGAGAAATAACAACTACTTTTAGCAAGGCAAAGACAACATTTAAAGGATTCACAAACTTGAAGAACAAAAAATAGTACCAAATAGAGGCAGATCCAGGAATTCAACGATATAGGTTCGGAGCCAGTCAATAAATAAATTCAATCATTTACTTAAAAGATTGAATAAATTAATTCAAACATCAAATTACAATAGCTAAATAGGATGTAAATTCGTTGGGTGACATCGATAAAAAGTTACAAAAAGTTTAAAAATATTTTAATGCATCATCATCACTAACTTGAGCAAAAAAAAAATTGGCTGCCAAATAAAAAAAAAACCTAGCCTCCTCCTCTCCCCTCTCTCCTTTTCCTTCTTAAAAAAACCCTAGTCCTTTTATTCTAGTTTGGGGCTGCCATCATCCTTTCGATGGTGGTAATCCCCCATTTCTTCTTTTTTCTTCTACTTTTCATTGTTTTGTTATTAATATCTTCCATTCTATCTCTTTTTGAAAGTTTTCTACCCAATTTTTGGGTTCTTTCTCTCCTTTCATGGGAGTTTGGACTTTAGTTTTATTCTCTTCCCATGTGGAAGTTTAAAAATTGGTATGAGAAATTATTTCTATGGTTGAAGTTCAAGACCATCAATATCAAAGTAATGGAAATTCAGATGCGGTCGACATGTATAAATCAAGAATTTTCTTCCCCCAAACTATGTCGGAATGATAGACTTCTCCGTCAATAGGCTGCGTGATTCAACAAATACAAGGGGGTTGCTTTTGTATTACCCGATCTGGTTCATTGTAGTTTTTTCGAAGATGAATTTGATTTGATCTTATACGATTATATCTTGTTTTTCTTTAATACTTATTGTAGATGTCGTTTGGCCTTCAATTAATGAAGTTTCTCAACAATAAAAAATATTGAACAACAAAATCTCTCTCAACAAATGTGACTAAACTATCATTCAAAAGTTCCCATACTATTGCGCGACTTCCTCGCACGGCTGTCCAACAATGTTCTAAACGCTTTATAGTCACAAAACAACTCCACAAGCAAGAACAACAAATTGATCACCCAAACGACCAAAAAACTAATACATTCAACATTTCAACTATTTATTACTTCCTCCGTTCTTATTCAATTGCAACAATTGAGTATTTAAGCTTGCAAATGCACAAATTTAACTCTTAATATCTTAAAAACTATAAAAGTTGATATTTTGAGAGTATATGTCGAGACGAATCTAACAAGACCCCACATGACTATATTTTTCGTAACATAAAAATTACAATAGATAGTGAAATGGTGGTGGATGAATAGTGTAAAGATCCAATTGTTGCAATAGAAAAAGAACGGAGGAACTTAGTATGTACAATATACATAAAAAATCAACACATTGCTCAAATAATGTAATCTAACATTCCAACTATTTCCATAATGTAAAGAATTTCAAACATCAAGTTATAACAACAATTTTGCCGTCCATATACCCAATTACTACTAACTATTTGGTATGGGGTAAAATTTCAGTCCACGTGGCGGCAATATAGTGCTAGCATATGTGTACGGGTGGCGACAACGGTTGGTTTGAAGATGGAATCACGAATTGCTGATATGATAGGAGGTTGTTTTGACCTTCCTAAGAAGAAGGAAGTCAGTAGCATCATGGGGAAGACCAGCAAAGAGGTTGCTTCAGCTTAACAACTATATGGGAATCCCTACAAAAGAGGATCTAAAGCTTACTAGTGGGGAATTGGTTACATCCTCCAATGGCAACATAGCATTACACTATTAACGGCTCATTTATGTAGCGTTTAAATATCATCTCATCACATCAACATTTTAGCTCAATCTCTCTCTCTCTCTCCATCATTTTTTTCTTTTATATTCTTAATTTGCCATCTCTCTTTCTCTATAAGTTTGAGTTGCTCGTCCATCTTGCCAATCAAGCAAAACCAGTGTACTTGTACTGCAAATTAATATTATCATAGTAGATTGGTGGAACAACGATTCCCCCGTGGTTTTCTTCCAATTTAGAGGGTTTCCATATAAAATTGCCTTCTGTTATTTCTTTCTTTTTGCACTATATTTCGCTCATTTATTTTGCCAAGTATTGCAAGTTAATTATCAACCCCTCTCCAAGCATATTAGGCTTAGTGTGAAATTTGCCCGAAACAATTTGGCGCCCACGGTGGGGCCGATAATTAAAAAAGCAATCTTGCCAAAATCGTAAATCTCAGCAACTTGCCAAGCATTATGGCCAAAACTCCCAACACTCCTTCTGAGGTGCCAAATCAGGAGGCTATGTCACAAATTATGGGAGCCATTGATGACATGAAGAAATCCCTGAGGGAAGAAATTATTGTCCAAGGCATATAATTTGAAAAAAGAACCGATGCAATCTGCACCCAAATGTTGTCCATGGCATCAAATGTGTCCAACTCTCGGAGGCAACTTTCCCATGAAACTGAAGGGCTCCTTCCAGGCAATGAAGATGCCAGATCTGACAATCCGCCAAGTCAAGTTGCCCATCTTGGACCCATGCCAGGATCAGAAGGATGGCACCAGCAAAGTCATGCAAACATCCCAGACATTCTACCTAGGCAATCTGCATCTGATTCTGCTTTTACAAGTGCATCCGCCCAGGCAGATCCGTTGTACAAGCGACTCAAATATGTATAAGAGATGATATTGAAGATCCCGGGAGTCCCTAAGCCCGTCGAGAAAACGCCGCGACTAGCTATGCAGATTCGCCATTTGCAGATGCCATTTCTCTAGTCGAAATTCCATAGCGTATTGTCGTCCCTACCATGAAGCTATATGATAGAGCGACGGATCCCGAGTGAGCATGTTACGCATCATAAACAAAGGATGATTATCATTCCAATACCCGCGAGATGCGTGAAGCTTGCATGTGCAAGGGATTTGGGTCGACTTTATCGAGTCCCGCCCTTAATGGTTCATTAATCTACCTAATGGTGTTATTTCTAGTTTTTCGGGTTTGGTGGACATGTTCAACCTCCAATTTGCCGGTAGCGGGACGCCTTAAGAAGCAAACCCCGACTTGTACCGAGTTGTCCGAGGTATGGCGAACCGCTAAAAGACTACCTCGGCCAGATTCAACCGCGAGAAAGTCTCCATCCCGAGATGCGATGCTCCTACATCCATAGAGGCCTTCGAAGAAGTTTGCTCGTAGAATCGGATTTGTACAAGGAATTGACAAAATACCCTTGTCCGACGTTTGAAGATGCCCGAGCCAAAGCTCTTGCGCAAATTAGGTTTGAGGAAGATTTTGACACCAGAAAGGGAGGGCAACTTCCTAGGCGACTTTCCATGCAACTTCCTAGGCAACTTTCCGAACAACTTCATAGGCGGATCCCGAGCAAGATGATAACTCAACAAGCATCTTCTCGTGGCAAGCTCAACAAGCATCTTCTCGTGGTAAATCAAGCAAATCAAATAAGGCATCTTCCGTAGCGGATCAAGCATTCATTTTCCATAGGCGAAAAAGAGTAACATGTTATTTACGTATTTTACTTTCATTTTTATTTTTTATGCAAGCAAATAGCCAATCCTTTAACTAAATTTATTTTTGCAAGACTCTTGAAAACTACCGTCTAATGGCAATTTCGCCTGATCACAAAACAATATCTAATGGTAATTTCACCCGATTACAAAGCAATATCTAATGGCAATTTCACCCGATCAGAATACATGTGCAAACAACGATCGGTATGCCCTTTCAAAAGAAAGGAAAAATTCCTATGCAAATTACCAAACAAATGAGTACGAAAAGCAACTTCAAAATGGGTCGACGTTTTAGTTTGCTACAACATGCATGCATGATACAAATGAAACGTGTCATTTCGAGAGAAATGACAAGCAAAACAAAAGCAAATTTCAAACAAACATATACAAATTGCTTCCAGCAAGCAACATACGAGAAGCATATACAAAATGCTTCTAGCAAACAAAGAGCATATACAAAGTGCTTCTAGAAAATACATACAAATGGTAAAATGTTGAGGCATATTCACTTTCAAACGGTCACATAAGGAATTTGCAAAATGTCATCTCGACATGCATCTTGCAACAATATCGTACGCAACTTAGCAACATTCCGGAGCATAATTTCCTAATTCGTCATCATTTGCTTCATCTAAATTAGGAAATTAGAGGCTATTGTTGTGGGGTAAAATTCCAGTCCACGTGGCAGCAATATAGTGGCAACATATGTGTACAGGTGGCAGCAAGCAGTTGGATTGAAGATGGAAGCACGGATTACTGATGTGGAGGTTGGTTTTGACATTCCTAAGAAGAAGGAAGTCAGTAGCATTATGGGGAAGACCAACAAAGAGGTTGCGACAACTTAGCAAAGATATAAGGGAATCCCTAGAAAAGAGGATCTAGAGCTTACTAGTTGGGAAGTGGTTACATCCTCCAATGGTAACATGGCATTACACTATAAATAGCTCATTTATGTAGCGTTTAAATATCATCTCATCACACCAACACTTTAGCTCAATCTCTCTCTCTCCATCATTTTTTTACTTTATTATTCTTAATTTGCCATCTCTTTTTCTCTCTAGCCTGAGTTGCTCGTCCACCTTGTCAATTAGGCAAAACCAGTGTACTTGTAACGCAAATTGATATTATAATTGTTGATTGGCGGAACACCGATTCCCCCGTGGTTTTCTCCCCCATTTAGAGGGTTTCCAAGTAAAATTGCCTTGTGTTATTTCTTTATTTTTGCACTATATTTCGCTCATTTATTTTGCCAAGTATTGCAAGTTAATTGTCAACCCCCTCTCAAAGCAAATTAGCCTTAGTGTGAAATTTGCCCGAAACACTATTTATAATTAATATAATCTCCAAACAAATTTAAATAATTTAATACATATTGTAATGTTTAAAACCAAAAATTAATATATTTAAATTGAAGAAATTTATATACATATAGGGACCTGCTGGCTGCGGTTTGGTCTTGGAGCGCTGGAGGTAGAGGCATAAGACTTTAGATAAAAGTAAAACCAAAAGAAAAGAAATGAAAAAGAAAATAAATGCAAAGCAAAGGAAATGAAATGAAAAACAAAAGAAAAAAACGAGCTTCCGTGCATAAGCTGGAAGTCGATCCCCCGATCTAGTGCCTAAAGCATGTGGTCTCAATTGTGAGACAAAACCACCCCGCTCCACTTAGTTTGCATGTTCTCTATTTCACGCAAATTGTATATAATTGTTTCCTATTTTTTCTTTATTTTAAAAAATAACAAAAAAAAAAAAAAAAAACTGTAGAATTTTTTTCTAAAATTCATTTGTTTCATCTAAACCCAGTGAACCCATAGTATATCCGCCCCTACCAAGGTCATTGCATAGAAGAAAGGTACCTCCATTACAATTTAAACTAGATTGTAACACACTTCGGCCTTAAAAACTAAGATAACATGCTAGTTTTAGGCTAACCTGGGCTAAGAAAGCTAGGATAAAGGATAAAATATTGTAGTGTTAATTGGTTCTTGTTGTTGAATGGCCAGTCACTCTAGTTATAGATGAAGTGCTTGTCCATGGCAATTGAGAATCCAATCCACTATTGTGCTTGAGCTTTTTCTAACTTCCTTCTTGGTGCCATGATTCAAATGCCATTAGTCATGCTCTATTTTCGAATAAATAATTTCCACATCTTTGGAGCAAAATTACCTTGTTAAAGTAAAAAAAAAAATAATTGCTGATTATTGTGATTTTTCCCGACAAAGTCAGTGAGAGTTGTCCATTATTTACCTTTGACTTATTAACTTCCATTTCCTTGATTTCTGTTGACTTTACTTTCATTGACCTTCACCCTTGGGCTAGTTCTATTTATGGGGCCTGACTCTTAGCTTGTGGGCCTTAATGGCCATTTCTAACAATGTGAGTAGATAGTTGAAACTTTTTAAATGCTAATGAGGGTAAGTCGAAACAAATGGTAATGGCAACATCAAAAACTGTCTGTCAAAAAAAACATCAAAAACTGAGTCAGAAGTGTCAAGAATGAGCCCAACGTCCGATAATAAGAATTATATGCTTTCCTCAATAAGAAGTCAAGATTTATAAACCTAGTGATCTTAATGTCAATTTGTCCTGCTTTTCGAAGACGAGAACTAAAGATCAATCGAACCAAGCACCTAAAATAATAAGGGCCAAGGCTCAAGTAGATGGAACAATAATATTTCTATTTCCGCAGTAATATATAATATGAAATCAACATTACGAATTAAGGATGATAATGATCAAATCTAAATATAGGGAAAAGACGAGAAACTTAGAGATATTGATGTGTCGAAACCACGGAAAAAACTTCTCTCACTAGCGAGAGCATCTCTCACTAAAAGCGAGAGTGACCAAACACCCGAACTTTTGTAAAACACACCACCCCACCGGTACCTCCACTCGTCTAAACAATCTAATATCTTTCTTTCTTCTTTCAAGCCCCCTCTACATCACAAATGAACACGTTCTGCCCTACCATCAACCTAACAAATGAAAATGAAGAAACCATGAGAAGAATGGGTCATATAGTTAGACCCCTAGAAGGAGACATATTCCCCGGAAGACGGTTTGCTTCTAAATGCAATAGTAGGCAAAGCAAAAGACATCCGAGACTTCAAAGAAAGGGACACACAAGATTGGGTATACCTCAAATGGATAACACACGACGAAATCTCAATAAAAAAGATAGGTAAACACTTCTTCTTATGCTTAGACGTTAGGGATAGAGACAACCTAGCCTCTCTAGGAGCAGCAAGTTATGATGGTGCCTTATTTCTTTTCACAAAATGCAACGCAAGAGCTTCCTTCAATCTTTCACCTTCCTTAATCCCCGATTTGGATAAGAGTAGAAGGCCTACCACTAATCTACAATAAACCTCAAGTAGCAAGAAGGGCTCAAGAAAAGATAGGGAGAGTGCTATACTTTGATGACCCCTCTATTTCCCACGGGTTTAAAGACTACCTAAGAGCCAAAGTCGTCATTCCAGTCAATAACCCCCTAGTTCCGAGATTCTATCTAGACTACCACAGTGGAGAGCCTAACTGGGTAGACTTTAGATATGAAGGGGTTTTTGTTTATTGTAGCAAATGTGGAAGAATTAGGCACGGGGAGACCAAAATGTAGAATGCCCATTGATATTGCCCGAAAGCATTTCAAGATTGTTATGGAGAATGTGGGACGCAGAATTGAATCCCCCTACACAGCCCAAACATTCCACCCTCTGTTCACAAATAGGATTATATGCCTTAAAAGAGTAGAAAGAAATAGAACCACCTGTACAAATTTGGTGAATTATTCATGGGAAATTGATTAAGAAGGAGATAGTCCGTCGGAGCTTACTCTACCAGAAGATCAGAGTGAAGATCATAATGAAGACAACAACAACAATAACAATAATGATCACTCTTCATCATCAAGTGACTCGCACGAGTTCGGGAAACGATGACAACGACATCGATAACAATATCTTGTCCAAGAGGGTTCGAGGGCAAAATGACAATTCTAGGAGTACAAGCCAAAGTACCCCATGTGGAACAAAAAGAAATCATGAAGAAAGCCAACAACAAAATTCCTCAAACAAACTTCAAAAGCTTTCTAATGCACTTTTCCCTGATCCCAAATCCTCCTTGCAGCCAATGGCCCAAAACACAAAAAAATAAACTAGATTCAAGAAAAAAAACCAACACCAAAAAGTCCAGCCTCTTTAGCCTTCTAAAGTATCCCACAATCAAGGTCCCTTTAATTTTCTCAAAGGCCCACCTTTGAAGTCGACCCGTGTACTAGCCCACTAGTTCCATTCACCTTTTCATATCAATCGACTCCAAACCTTCAGCTAGTTCAACTTAAAAAGAAAAGAAATGTCATCATAATGCTCGCGGGAGTCCATGTCGGAGGCCCGGAGAAGAAATAGAAAAGCTCCGCCAAAGGAAAAGCTCACTGTTCTACAATTTTCTCAACTAATTCCATATTTACTCGGATAACCCATTAAAGAAGCATTTAATGCACTGGGTAAATGGTTGGGATAAGACCTCCACATTTAGTTCAAAAGACGAGTTTTTCCAAAGCCCCTAGCTATTCTCATTTACTCCTATAGGTATAATTCATATACTCAGAGTTTTTCTTTGGCTTATAAGAGATTACAAAAATGCCCCCTCTCACTAATAAGGGCAAGAAGGTCATTTGTTATATTCTCTCTCCTATCTTGAGCTACCAATTTCAGTCAGCTATTATTTCTAGTAATAATTCCCTGGCAAGTAGCATCCAAAAGAATGATTTACCTAACAAAAAATCTACTTCAACTACACTTCCACTCCTGTTACACGCCTATTTATAATATACCTCCACTAAAAAGGCAACACAAAATTCATCCCCCACCACCAAATAAAGAAAATCACCCCACATGACCCCAGATTCTCAACCTACCCCCTTCAACCCACACACACTCCAAGAAACAAGGCCAATGGACCACCAAGTTGTCTTCTTCCCTCCTTATGAGGAAGTCAACCTAGCAAAACTCTTTCTCAATGTCACTCTTAACGAAAATGATCGCATCTACATACCCAGGGATCCCATGAGTGACCCATTCATTCCGTTTGGCTCTCTGAGCTACCTTGATTGCAACAATTTTTTTAGCTCTTCTTTATCAGACCACCACACGCCTCTAGATGAAGAACCATTCTACAAAAATCCTATAAACTCCCCTTCGAACGAATCTCCAGTTACATGTCACAACAGATTCGACCCATTGAAATCTTCTAAAGTCAGATGGAAGCTGTGCACTCTCAAAGACCAACCCCTTTTAAGCCATAAAGCCAACAAAATCCAGCTGAAACTCAAAAGAAAAATGCCGAAACAATCCCAGGCCCAAGTCCTCTCCAGGCCCAAACTCTGAAGAAAGGGAAAGCCCATGCTACCACTAACCATCAAGCACGTAAGAAAATCCACAAGAAAGCCACAAGAATGGGATGAACTTGGCAAAATCGTCCTCTTCCACACAACAGGCCCAAATTAAGCTACTTTTAACCCCCTAGATCAAAAACTCAAGAATCGGGTGCTAGATTCCAACTCTCGAAGCTTCATCTCAAGACTCCTTCACCATAATCGGTTCCTTGCCCAATTCGCCCTTGTCACAAACATCATACTCCTCGGCATATTCAGACTTTCCTCTAGAAGAGTGGGATTTTGTTACTCAAGACATGGATTTCAACCTTAATCTCCCACCCTCACCACCCAATAATCTCTCTCCAAAAAATACTTTTGTTCAAGGTTTAGATCCATACGCCCCCTTTTATCCTAGTTCCTCCAAATCTCCATTCAAATACCGTCATAGAAGGAAAAGAACCTGGAAATCTACATGATCCTTAGTGCAAAATATTAGGGGAGTATCAAGAACTGATCAAAGTGTGCGTGAACTAAAGAACTTTGACCTGAACCTGATCCTTTTCGAAGAAGATACTGATGAGACTCCGGACAATTCCAAGCGCTTGAAAATTCAAAAGGAAACTAAAGGGAAATCGGTTCTCAAATTAAGCTCAGTGACGAAGAGGAGGGATCCACTCAAGAAGCTAACCAAAAGAAGAAGGATGCTACAAACTCTACCTTAACCACCAAAGGTGCGGCTGACCCACAGCCTCTAGGACAAGAATGACAATTTTAAGCTGGAATTGTATGGGGCTAAAAAACTTGGACTCCCAGGTTATTAGCTTCATTTCTAGTACGGCTAAGAATAGTAGTGTAGACTTTATTTTCTTGTCGGAAACTAAGAGCGAGGTTTCAAGTTTGGAACCAATTTTTTTTAAGCTCGGGTTTCCTGGTTGTACGGGGGTTAATGCTGATAATAACAGTGGAGGTTTATTCCTCTGTTGGAATCGGCGGGTAGTTATCTCAATTCTATTTGTACGAAAAATATAATATGTTGTAAAACTTCGGATATGGCTAGTAATGTCTATTATGTCGCCTTTGTCTACGGATCGCCTATCTATTCAGATAGACAACAAGTATGGAACAACTTGAACACAATACTCGCAGATTATCAAGGAAAATGCGTTCTAATAGGCGACTTTGATCAGGTGGAAAACAAAAACAAAAATTAGGAGGCTCTAGCTTTATCAAGTGAGCTGAGAACTTTCTTGATTGGAAACTGCAAAATAAACTAATTGACATACCATTTCATGGGGTCAATTACACTTGGACAAACAACAGATTAAACCATGAAGCAATCTATGAAAGACTAGATAAAGCTTTCAGCAATGAAGAATGGAAAAAATCATTTCCCAGAAGCTACTACTTGGAACCTTCCAATCCTACTTTCGCACCACAGCCCTATCTTTCTACATCTGTACGAGCAAATTCTTTCAAAAAAAACAAGACCCTACAGACTCGAAGCATGGTGATTAGATCATGAAGAGATCAATAACTTCATTCAAGATGATTGGAACACCTCAATAGCAGGTTCATACGCCTTTATTCTTCAAAGAAAATTACAAAACACTCTTAGGAAGATAAGGTCTTGGTGCCTACACTTCAAAAAGAAAAACAAAATAGATTAGGGCTTGATCAACAACAACCTAATGAAGCTCGAGAAAAACATCTCCTCAATATCGCAAACAAATTTGGACCACAAGATGAAAGAACATCTTATTGAAGATATAGAAGAGAAAACCGCTACTTTGGAAGCAAAGGGCTAAATCCAGGATGGGATACTTTAGGAGACCAAACAACAAGCTTCTTCTACAAGAGTGTCAAGGGTAGGAGCGCAAGAAATGACATCAAAGCAATAAAAAACAACGAAGGAATTTGGTGCACCCAATAAAAAAGAGATTCAATATCTTTTCATTGCAAATTTTAAAGACCTTTTCAAGGGTCCCCTCACTGATAATTGCCAAATCCTACCAGACGACCAACTTCTTGATCGCATGCCCCGGCTTCAACCAAGAGCATATCGGCTCTTATCCCCGCCTTTTCGGAAAAAGAGATCCATGATGCCACCTTTGGTCCCCACCCTCTAAAATCCCCAAGCCCAGGACGATATGCCACCCGGTTTCTATCAAAAGAATTGGATGGATGTGAAAAGTGATGTTTTCAAAAGTGTTAATTCATTCCTTCTAGGAGGTCACCTGTTGAGAGAACAAAACCGGACTTATATTACCCTCATCCCAAAAATTGACCGTCCCCAGAAGTAAAAGATTTCAGACCAATTAGCTTGTGTAATACCTCCACAAGATTATCTCAAAAACCTTGGTTAATAAACTCAAGATTATATTAGGAGATCCGGTCGATGAGTTCCAAAACGCTTTTGTCCCGAGAAGAAAAATGATGGATAATTGCTTCATTTCTCACGAAATTATCAATTGGGTGAGAAAAAGGAAAAAAGGCAAAATTTATGCAGGAATACTAAAGATTGATCTGAGTAAAGCGTACGACATAATTCGCTGGGATTTCGTGGAAGCAATTCTTATCAAAATGAAATTTCCAGAAAAGTGGGTACATTTGGATTATGTAATGCATTACAACTATTTCTTACGCAATCCTAGTTAATGGAGAGCCTTCTAAGACTTTCAAGCCCGGAGCGGGGCTCCAACAAGGTGACCCTCTTTCTTCCTATGTGTTTATCCTGTGCATGGAAGTTCTCTCTAGAAACCTTTCTAAATTGCAAAACCAAAAAGAGTTGGAAGGTCTCAAAATTACTAGATCAGCCCCCGCCATTTCACAACTTTTCTTTGCGGACGATGCATTGCTCTTTTTCAAAGCCAAACCTAATAATTGTTGGTGCATCAAGAAATTTATTCACGAGTTCTGCCAAAAATCGGGGAAATGGTAAACTTTGATAAATCCCATGTTATCTTTAGTCCCGATACACCATCGACCTTCATTAGATTGATGAGAAATCCACTTGGGGTCACAAACAAAAATAAAATAGGAACCTATTTAGGTTGCCCAATCGAAGTAGATGGTAGAACTACCCCTCAGTTCAGTTCTATTGCCACTAAAACCATCAACAAAATCCTGTCATGGAAATTTTCGAACATCTCGCAAGCGGGCAAACTAATTCTTCTGAACACGATCTTAACTGCCTTAGCTTCCCATATTCTTTCAATCTACCTCCTCCCAAAAAAAAATCTAAAATACTTGTGGTCCGGATCATTTGACAAAACTCCAATTTATTGGCCAAAAAAAGAAGTTCTCGAGAAGCCTGAAGTTAGATGGAGGCTTAGGTTTGCGGAATATCAACAGCATTAACAAAGCGCTCCTCTTTAATCAAGCATGGAGAGTCCACAAAAACCCTAACTCCCTTATCCACGAACTTTATGTAGCCAAGTACAAGAAAGATCCAGTAAATCTTGCTTTAGACAATGTAACTCCAAAGAAGCTGCTCCTACGCCTTCAAAAGTCTTCTAAATGCAAGTTCAAGTTTCGAGCAAGGTTTAAGAAAAAATTTAGGAAACGGAGAGACCATCAACCTTTTTTCCGATGCGTGGAACTCAAACAACCCTACCATTCCAACAACAAATAACCACAACGTTTCAAAGGTGGCTGATCTCATTGATGCCAACAAAACTTGGAAAACAAACATCATCTGGAATTCATTCTCTAGGGCGATGCTACGAGAATTCTAGCTACCCACATACCCGGGGAAGAGATACAAGATGAAAATGAATGGAAAATCACTAAAGCAAGACATTTTACGACAAAACTAGGGTATTGGTTTCTAAACTCTAGATTATCAATCAACTCGACTCGAAAAACAATTCCGGAAAATCATCACGGAATTCAGGACATTTTCCCGAAGTGGAAACACTTCCTATGGAAAATAATGGTACAACCAATTCCTCTTTGCTTTGAATCTCTTAAGAGGAAAATTCTTGTTGACCCAAAGTGTAAATTCTGCAATCAAAGTAATGAAGACCAAGATCATTTATTCAAAATTGCGACTTCGCACAGAGAATTTGTCGTCAACTATGGGAATTCGATCGGGAAACTCTCCTAACACTCCAACCAAGGATTTGGATTAGAAATTTCCTAAATCTGTTTAGGATAAAGAAAGAAGAAGAATTCAGAGAACTAAGAAGGGATTTCACAGCAACATTGTGGGGAGTCGGGATTCACCGCAATAAAATTGTCTTCAGAGGAGAGAAACCAAATCCAGCAAGGGTTCTGGATATATTCCAAGAAAACAAAGAAAGATACATAATAGCAACAAAAAAATGGAACAATTCACATAGTCAAGAGCTTTCAATAACTAGAGACTACACTTTACAAGAAACAGACGAATGGGTCGTTGGTAACAACCCAAATCGCCGCCGAGATAATACTTGTTGATGGTTCCTGGAAAGCTAAATGCAAAACAAATGAATGGCAAGCAGCAATGGCATGAATAGCACAGGAAGAGAACCCAAGAAAGTACCACGGTGAACGAATCTTCGCCATTTCAGCCGTCAAAGCCGAAGCAAAGGCGGTGCTACAAGCGGCAAAAGATCTTAATGGAGATGCGCGAGACATTCTAATCAAAACCGATTGCGTAGTAATCATTTACTCTCTCAAGAATGATAGAAATTGCAACAAGGATATCTCTTCAATAATCAAGGAATTAAAGGATATAGCATGGACTTTCCAACACATGAAATGCACAAAAGTTTCATGACAGGAAGTCCAAAAAGCTCAGATATTGGCAAATAGTGCCTGGAAGAATAGTTATTTTTTTTCCTTTTTCTTAACTCTGTCGTCAAAAAAAAAAAAAAAGATGTGTCGAAACTCGTAGTTTGTCACTAACGAGTTTCTCTAATGCTATTTAATTGTTTTGGATTCTCTACAATATGTAAAGAAAGTTTAGAATCTTTAAAACCCATATGACAAACTCGATTACTATATCTTTGAGACACTTAATTATAGAAAGTGTAATATTATGAGTCATAACCTCTAATTTTATCAGGTTACAAGAAAATAATTAGTGGGTGGGAGCAAAATTATATGTTTGATTTCCTAATGTGAATGCATTACTTTGAACTATGTAGATGACTAGATTTTAATCCGTGCAAAATGCATGGGAGGTTTTGTGAAGATATTATTTGGACCCGTGCATAATAAAAAGGATTTGTTTCTTTTATTAAGTAGTTGTTTTTATTTAAAATTTATCGGATCCATTATTATTAGAATCCATGCATTTAAAGTTGAAAAAATATAAAATGTAAAATTATATTTTATGATATATAAGAATCCTGTGTTACAACATTTTTAAGGTTCAAAATCTTATAATTGTGATATATAAATATATAAATACGTAAGTGAAATAAAAAAATGCATCAAAATGCACGAAAAGTTTTTGTTTTATAAATTTAAGATTTTAGGATGGGTTTGAATATTAGATCGTGATTTAAAACTTTTATAATCATGTTGTGTATTAAGAATATATTTGAAAACCGGCTTATGACCTGTGAGCTTAAAAACTGATGTAGCTAATGTCATTGTGCAACATGTGACCAACTTCTTTTCAAAAATAAATTAACTGAAAAAGTTTTCGCTCTGCCCATCACTTCATTCAGAGGCTCATACAAAATCACAATTCGCAACACTACTGGCACTCAATTAAACAACCACTTCCATCCCCCTTTCTGCAGTCCCACTCAACCCTTCTCTCTTGTTGTCTTGCACCACCACCGGACTGCATCAGACCATCCATTGACCATCACCCACCGGGCCGCCACTACTTGCATTGGGAATTATGACATATTGTACAATTTAAGGGAGTGATAGCAAAAATATGAGAATTTTCAATGACTTGTCCCAAAAGTCTCATCATATTATTTTCTTAATATATACTTGTTTAACTAATTACCTAATCATCAACTAACTTTATTTAACTTAAAACTCCCTCTATCCCTAAATAAAGTTCCTATTTTTCATTTATGTCTGTCTGAAATAGTGTTTCCATTTCCTTATTTAATAGGGGTCCATCAATTAAAATATTAGTTAGCTTTCATTTTTTATTATATTGCCCACTTCCCCACATTCTCTCTCCTCAAAAACAATTCATGAATAGTGTACCAACTTCAATTTTTAACTTCGATTTGATGCAATTAAGGTCCCACTTATGATTTCTCCTTAATACTTGTGCCTAAAAGAAATGGGAACCCTATTTAGGGATGGACGAATTAGTTGCTAGTTCTTTTCTCTTATTGAGATCTAAAGAGTTCCATAATGATGTTGTTTAATTGATGTGGCATCTATGTGGTGAAGAAATCAAACTGCTTGAAAATGTGTTTTTTTTTTCTGCAAAATGACCCGTGATCACGCACCAACATATGATAAATTGTTAGTTTTTTTATTCCGGTAAATGAATTCTTGATAAATAAAGGCTATATTTTCAAAAATAAATGTTCATATGTAAACCCTAGATCCCTAAACTCACATAAATTATATTATCTTATTTCTTGTTTCCTTTTTAGTCAATAAGTAATACACTGATCATATCATATATGCAAATTAATACCTTGATTGATGAAATGTACATAAGCCAATTACGGAAATTTTCTAGCATTGTGAAAAATTCATAATTTCATAAATAATCATCGCATTTATATTCTTTAAACATAAAAAGACTTGTAAATATCGTTGTAGTATTACCTATTTGAAGAAAAGAAAATTATATCATACTCCTAATACATTCTTAGTTATCATAAAAAGTAATAACTATATAAGTTATATTGTTCTAATTAAAAAGATATGCATACATAATTAAAATATTTCCTATTTTAAGTTCTTTGATTCACAATACTCATCTCGAAATTGTTGGCTTTAAGGTTTCATTATATATGACCTTTTATATACATTTTGAAGTAGTTGTTAATTTAGTCGATAAATCATATATAATTTTGACATGCAAACATTTGTAATTGACGCATCTAAGATTCGATATCACTATAATAATAGAATTCACACAAAGTCAATGATAGCTTCACACCATTTGTCAAATATAGTATTAATTCATGGGCCATAAAATCAATGATTCATCATTATACTAACTTATTACATAAAATAACGAAAATCCAATATGCTTGGGAAACTCCTCTTTGTCCCCCACTATTTATTTGCTACTTCGACCTCCTGTAGAATAATTAACAAAAATAAATGATTGTTAATAAGTCCATCAACTATATATATTACTTTTTAAAAAAATTGGGTGATGTCTTGCCCAAAAAAACATACATTTGATATGAGTGCGAATTTTTTTACCGCATCTTAGAGGGAAGATTGTAAATAAAATCATATAATTAATTTTGTGAATTCAATAATTATGGTGACTCGTATATCACAATATTGATTTCTTTTATCAATATTTAGATTATTTAATTCAATAATCTGAAATTTTCCTCATTCTAGTTGTAATATTCAATTTTATTATATTTCCTCCGTTCCTTATAAATAATCCTAGTTTGAGTTGCACAATTGCCAATATATATTTTGATCACTATTATATGTAATTACTTATGTATTAGTAAATATTATAAAAAGTAAATATTATTAAAGTATTTACTGAGACCAATCAAATAGACCGCGTATGAACATGTTTTTTCTTATATATTAACAAAATTTACAAAGATTCCGTATAATTCTATAAGACCCCATATGAATATGTATATTTCTTTCATATATATATATATATATATATATATATGTATATATATATATATGTATATATATATATATATGTATATATGTATATATATATATGTATATATGTATATATATTGGAAATTGTTTAAAGGATTCTATATAATTTAAATAGTGCCAAGAGTACTAGTAGGAATATCAACAAGGAACAGAGAGAATACTTTTTCTCAAATCCTATAAGATAAAGTAAGCAAAATCTATCCCTTTCGTGCCTATTGAAGATCTTATATTTCTTTTTTTGCTTTCATCTTCTTTTCACTTTACGATTTATTTGATCGACTATCGGATTTAAATTGTTAATTTTCTCAGATCTAAAGTTAGGGAATAAGTAGCTTTTAGACCTGTGCAAATTGCACGAAAGGTCTTTTTTTTTTAAATATAAGATTTTAGAATGTTTCTCCTAGAACCAGGGTGTGAATATTAGTTTGGGATTTAAAATTATAAAAATTGTGTACTAAGCATATTTTAAAATTGGCGTATGGCACGTGCATTCAGTGCGTGGCTGATGTGGTTAAAGTCATGGTGGATCACGTAACCCACCTTTTTTAACTAAAAAGTTGATTGAAAAACTCTTCGCTTTGCCTATTGCTTCCCCCATAGGCTCATATAAAATCACAATCGTACGACCGCTGGCACTTAATCATGCAACCACTTCCACTCCCATATCCCCAGTCCCGCTCACCCTCTCTATTCACTATCCTGCACCATCTTTGCACCGCACTGAGACACCCATTGGCGACCGTCCACCGGTCCATCGTCGCTTTTCGCCTTCGTCTCGACTTCGCAATCCGAAAATACCTTTTTTCTTTCACTTTGGATCCGTTGATTTTGTAATTTATTTTGGGTTTTGGTTAATTAGCGAGGTAAGTTATACTACTAAATTTTGATCGAAAGAATAAGAAAATGTTAGAGGAATATGGTTAAAAACTTGAAATTGTGGTACTAATGTACTCACTTGCTTAAGATTAGCTAATCTTTAGCTTTGTTTTTGGAAAATTCGTGTTTTTTTAATATCTCGTAGTAGTTCGTATTTGATTTATTTGTAATATTTTTTGGAGTGAAATTTCTTCTTTTTTTCACTTTTCTCTTTTTCACAATAATTTTCAAGGGTTCTCGCTTTTGACTTTCGTTATATTTTTTTCATTTTTGGAATTATGAGTTTTGATATATTTCCTAAAAGGTAATTTACACTCCTGAATTTCGCTCGAAAAAACTAGGATTTTTTAATGAATATGTTTAAAGTTGTGATACTAAATCTTTTATGGATATGGTTAAACATCGGAATATTACTTTTGAACATAAACATTTAAAGAATTTCTTTTCTTAATTCACGCATTGGTTATTGAGTAATATTTTGTCAGTGAACAGTGATGACCCACTATCCACAAAATCCTGGATCCACCATTGATTATGTGCACAATTGTGACTTATAATAACTTATGACCTATTTATAATAATTTTTACATCCTCCGTTTTTTTTAGATGTCCCATTTTGACTTTTGATACTATTCACATATGTGACTTTGACTATCTTTTTGTAATTTGTACTTAAGGAAAAATATAGTCATGTGGGATCTTGTTAGATTCGTCTCAATATATATTTTTCAAATATCAACTTTTTGTAATTTTTGCTTAATTATAATTAAAGATATAAAGGTTTAAAATAGTGCATTGGCAAGTGTGCCTAGAGGAAACTGGTCAACTAAGAAAAAAAGGATGTAGGTTTTAGTTGCATCTGTGGGTGGTATTTTTTTTGTAAATAATTATATTAAACTATCTTCTTCACAAATTATCTGAACCTCTCTCTTCCTATATTACCAAACCATCTCCAACCTTCCACGCCACTGAAATGAAATAACCGAAACCAAAAACCCCATTATTGACCATGAAAGATCCATGAAGTCCATTACAAAAATGATAACCACGTCTGCTTTTCCATCATACACGATTTTATTTAGCCAAATACTCTCAATAGTTCCTTTAAACTCCTTACTTCAAAAGCACGATTATATGTAGTCAAAAATTTCAGCAAATTTTTTTGTTCAACAACCAAAATCAAGCTCATGCATGTAGTTTATATCAACCACTATTGGCTTGGATTTCAATTCAATAAAGGTTCAAAGAGTGAATGGAATATCTTAATTGTTAAAATTTTTTTTTCCTAAAAAATAAAACTTCAATACCAATTAAATAGGCATGCTTATTTTCCCCCAATTCTATGTTTGCTTCTGTTGGTTTTATCCATCTATTTTTTTTAATAAATAATAGGGTTAATTGGCTAGAACAACACAACCTTTGGCTCAAGTGCAAGGAACAACACAACCTTAAACGGGTGCAAAGCGTAGCACCAACTTAAACACGTGGTGCAGAAAATAGCATAAATGGCACCGGAGCACGGAGATTCCACCGGAGCTAGGGTATCTCCATTATTTTAAAGGTTAATTGGTTAGAACAACACAACCTTTGGCTCAAGTGCAAGGAACAACACAACCCTTATTTTAAAAAACACCATTCCTTAAACTCCACCACACTAAATCTACCCTACACCACACTACATCACCACCACCGTGTTCCCTAGCTAGCCCACAACACTACAGCGCCACCACCGCCCTCAACACCATCATCTTCCTTCACCACACCAAACACCACCTCCACTCCAGCAACGTCATCCTTTGCCCCAAACACTGCAGCACCACCACACCAAACACCATCTCCCACCACGGCCTCGCATTACTCCCGACCCACGGGAGCGGGCGCCGTACTTATTTCACCACAAAACAAAAGAGTTCCAGGAAGTTTGAGCGACCATGGCGCGACCTCAGAGCAGGCTCTCATCATACCAACCCATTTACAAACAGCATGTGGAGTGGTCTTACCTGACATCCTAAGATTGACGTCGTACACCATGAATCAACAGTGAATATTGAGCTAGGAGAAACTGAGATTAGCCTCCACAATTGTTACACGTCAATTATTGATGATGATAGAAGTAAATCCAGCGGCTTGATTTTGATATTGGCGCTGATGCAATTTGTTGATGATGTAAAGATGTGTGGTGCGTCGAACAGGGAAGAAAAATAGCAAGAAGAGTAAAGAGGAGATCATTTTTTTTAGATTGAAGTTGGAAGTTGGCTAGAAAAGCACAACCTTTGGCTCAAGTGCAAGGAACAACACAACCTTAAAATTGATATTCCCTTGCTCCGGTGGAATCTCCGTGCTCCGGTGTCATTTATGCTATTTTCTGCACCACGTGTTTAAGTTGGTGCTACGCTTTGCACCCGTTTAAGGTTGTGATGTTCCTTGCACTTGAGCCAAAGGTTATGTTGTTCTAGCCAATTAACCCTAAATAATATGAGTCACACAATTCCTATTTTTTTTTACAAAAAAAAAAAGTATGTATATGGGTCAATAATGGAGGACCCAATTTGGCAAGCTTTATTGTTTTCTTAAGAAATGAATTTCAATCGGCTATGGTTATCGGTTAATATGGATTTAATTGATGTAATTTCATATAAATAAGTTGTAATGTGAGTGATATAATTCCTGGATTTTTTTCATCAGTTATCGAAAGTATATGATTAACGATTTATATCTTGATTATATATATATATATATATATATATATATATATATATATATATATATATATATATATATATATATATATATATATATATATATATATATATATATAGTCATATAGATAGATTCATATCTTTGTAAATGCCTTCAAGAATTTGTATAAAAAGGCCACGAATTATCTCCAAGAACATGATAGTAGAAAATGATGAATTGATGAAAGATAACCAAATACATACGAAAATGAAAGCCGTAAAAATATTCGGCCATGAATCTATGCGTTAAACTCCCTCATTATCAAACTTAAATTTATAAGATTTTTGGGAGATTTAATTTGTGATATAAAAGTGCAAGGAAATGTGTGGGTGACCATTATTTATACCAAAAGAAACACCCCAAATATGACGGTGTTAATTGATGTGGCAATTCAAAAATCCATAAATCAAGCAATAGTGATAAAATTGAAGGAATATGTCCTTAGACATCCCGATAATTACTAAATATAAAAGGAATTATTATAGAGATAATTAAATACGTTAGTTTAGTAATCACATTTACTTGCTAGAGAATAAATGTTGGTTAGTGGGACAATATTGATTGAACCTACAACTAAGTTAACCTAATCCTATGAGGTCACACTTTGTAGTAACTAATTGAAGGAAGGAAACGACCAATAGGAGAAATTAGGGTTAGGTTAGATCTCTCTTAACCTATTCTCCTACTATTATAAAGGTTATAATAGGAGAGTGGAATAGAGCGTTCAATTTGTCGTAGACTATCAAATTGAAAGAGAGAGAGAAAAAAACCCTATTATTTCCTTTGGAAAATCCGGCCACCCTCCCTAAAAAGCAAGAGAGTGAAATTTGTTCATCCTCTTCCGTTCTAGCAAATGTGGGAATTCAATTGGTGCTCATGGACTAAGTAGAAGGACATCGATTCTCGTTCTACGATCTCTCTAGCACTTGCAATCCAATGGAAAACACGCTACAAAGGTTGTCCATTTTTTTCCTTATAATATGATTCATATTTATGTTATGCATGCGATCTTGTGATAGATGTTAGGAAATTTGTTTCTGAAATTCCGCTATATGTTCATTTATATTCCTATAGTGGTATCGGTTTTGCCTAATTCATAATATTCATATGATCATATAATTGTATGCAAAGTTATTATTTTTATTCAATTAAGGGAGGATTTATTTATGGCTTGAATTTGCATAATTGATGTTTGATATTAATTGATTGGAAATTGTAAATAATTGATTTATTTGTGATTTATGCTCAAATAATTTTATAAAGTTCGAATTTTTTATATTATGGATGAAATAAATTGGTTAATTTAATCTAAAATTTTTGGATTTTTATAAATATAATTGTTAGATTTAAAATTATTTATGTTTAATTTGATTAATCATTGAAATAATTTGTTAACAATTAAAGATTTAATTTTTAATTTGTTAAATAAATCTAATGTTCATCACCCACATAGATCTATAATAATATGATGGCTAAAAATAATTTGATTATTTTTCCCACTAATTTTCAATTTTAACATATTATTTATGAATTTTGGTTAAATTTTATGTTTAATTTGATTATTCATAGAATTTATGAATAACAATTAAAATATTTGATTTTATTTGTTAAGATAATTCAGTAGACCACACTAAAAATTATTTTTGAATTTTTTGGATTTTAATTGTTAATTTTCTGAATTTTTTTGGATATAATTTGATTTTTTTCCCTTATTTTGAATTCTTGTTAGATTTAATGTTTAATGGAGATTATTAATTCAAATCTAATCTCAACAAACCTAAAAATTTGTTTAAGATTTTGTTGATTGATTAAAAATTTCTGCTATAATTTTCGGATTTTTTAAAACATAATTAAATCCTAAATCTTTAAACAATTGTTGATTAAAGATTAGTTTAATTTTTGTAAATTGTTACATAAATTAAAAGGGAAAGCCACGGTGGGCGGCGAAAGGACCGGAAAGTGGCGAGGAGGGCGGCGCGCACAGTCGGCCTTGGTTAGGTTGGGTTGGTCGGCGCGGCGGTCGACCTTGCTATTGTTTTTGGTCGGCGTTGTTGTCGGCCTGTTGTGTTGGGGATGATCAGCGAGTCCGGTGAGAGGCGACATCGGCTGGCCGTGACGCTTAAAGGCTGCCCGTTGGTGTCGTGACCATTGGAGGAAACCTACGAGTCTTGGTGTGCGATGATGAGTGTGGTGCTGCGTTTTTTGGTGCGGCGTGTTTTGTGTTGCCTGGTTCTTGGAATCTCGGTTGGTTTATTGACTAGCGGCCTTGTGCTCAGTCAGCGGTCAACAAGTCGACCCTTCATTTATAAAAATAAAAAATAAAAATTTGTTTTTAAGGAAAATCGATTTTCCAAAGTTGAGCATAAATCCAAAAGTTTCCTATTTTGCAATTTTGTAAATAATAATGATTATATTTTCCATGTTTAAATAAGTAATTGAATTAAAATAATAAAGTTTCCTAAATAATCTCTAGCCTAAATTTGTTAAGTTTTATAATTATTATGGAAAGTTTTATTTGCTTATTAATTGTTATTAAGTAAATAGTTTGTGTTTATTTATTTTGATATTATAAATACATGGATGCTTAATATAATATGTTTGATATTATGTTTTGCATGTTGTGACTAGTATGGCCCCAAAACTAAGATAGAAAATACGATGCGCATCGTTAAATTTTATGTAAATTAAATACGATACGCGTATCGTTTGTATTTTTGTAATTTAAATTATAAATTATATGTAATCAAGAATGAAGTTCCATGGAGAATCAAGAATGGAGATCCATGAAGATTAGAGGAGGAATTCATGAAGATTAGTTTTCCTAGGTTTAGGAGCCTTTAGGATCACTTTTAATTATGCTTATATTTATTTATGCGTTTAACATGTTTAAATGCTTACTTAAGTTTATATGTGTGATTTATTTATGTTATATGTTCACTTTTAATTAACCAACATAGTAAACTTAGGTCCCCGACATGTAATATTGAGTTTAATTGCTTTTCCAAACAACACCTATAACGCCTTAGATAGTGGATAATAGGTTATACCTAAGCGGGGTGTTGGTCATTTTATGCGGGGATAGTAGGGTAGGTTTTGAAATTTACATGTTAATGTTTGGTTTAACTCCAACAAAATCATCAAAAGACAAAGTTTTGGGTTTTGAAGCTAAAGAGATAGGAGTAAACAAGGAGTTGTTAACTTTGTCTACCAAAAGATTATAATTAATTCTAATTAGTCTAGTGTTTACCCTACCTCGACTACTATAAATTAAAGAGCAAGGCCGAAGTCCGTTCGATTATGAGTGGGAGGTGATCTTGGTGTTTCTTTATTCAATAGGGGACTTTTATTTTGAATAAAGGGTAGTAGTCCAATTAAAAATTTGTTTAATCTGCTTTCTTGATAAACATTGATTGAATCTTGCTTTTTATTCTTTTATTTGTAGTTATCATGTCTAGTTCAATAACGCATGACCACGGGTTTTAATTGTTATTGTTACTTTCGGAAAGGACAAACTAAATGCACATAACTTCCTAGAATGGGAAGTACCATTTGTGAGAATCGTTCTCAAAGGAAGTCGAAGGAGGAAAGTGTTCTTGATAATCCTCTCCCACACAGACCACCTTGGAAATCACAATGCAGTGGGCAGATAAGGCCAAAACCTAGAAGCTAATTAAGCTGCAGTATATTTGATACTTGCTTGCAGCTGAACAGGACTTTAGTGTTTTTAATGGTTTGGATACTGCCATCCTCAGTAAAAACTATATTTGGGGAAGATACTGGGATTGGAAGGTTTGAAGCTC